>PVLA01005622.1:0-141733 GCA_004027455.1 Hydrochoerus hydrochaeris
CATGGGTGCACATATATCACTGTGGTAAGATGTTTTCAGATCTTCTGGGAATATGCCTAAGAGTGGAACAGCTGGGTCAAATGGGACCTCCAACCCCAGCTTTTTGAGGAATCTCCAGAATGACCTCCACAGTGGTTGCAACAGTCTATACTCCCACCAACAGTGCAGAAGAGTTCCTTTTTCCCAACAGCTTCTCCAGCATTTGCTCTTGGTAGTTTTGTTGATCCTGGCCATTCTTTCTGGAGTGAGATGACATCTCAGTGTGGTTTTAATTTGTATTTTCTAAGGACCAATGATGATGAACATTTTTTCATGTATTTGTTTGCCATTTGTATTTCTTCATCTGAGAACTGTGTGTTCATCTCAGATGCCCATTTTTGGATTGGGTCTTTGAATTTCTGGGGTCTGACTTTTTTTAATTCCTTATAAGTTCTAGACAGAAGTCCTTTGTCTGAGGGACAGTTCACTAATATTCCTTCTTCTTAAAGAAAAAAAAATCTTAAAATATTGTTATCATCACTGCCATTTCCCAAAAGGCCCTTCCTTATCTGTAACCCAGAGAGAACCAAGTTGGGAGACAAATGTTTGCATCAAACTCTACAAACATTCAAAAGAGCACCAATCATTGGAACAAAAGAAAAATTTGAAACAGTTGTTTAGTCTTTAATATAACACTTAATTTTTCCATTGATACATAAAAATTCTCCAGAGAGTGTTTATTGGGCTTGCATTGCTATTTTTATTTTTTTATTAATAATAGTAGTGGCTTGTTTAGGCACTTTTTCCCAGAGAGTGCTAAGTTTATGCAAATCATTTTCCTTTTTATTCTCATGCCATCTTTGAGGCATAGCCCAGGGTAGATCATTTTATCCCAGTTGCAAAAATAAAAAGAAACAGGTAACCATGTTAGCACAAGGGAAAATAACTGCCCCTGGATTTGATTCAAGAGTTTATTCCTCCCTCCTCCAAGCAATTCTCTCTCCAGTCAGTGCCTCCCACAAACATGTGATCTTTTTTCAAAGTTAGATTATATCTTTCCACTGCTTGTATCAGGCCCTTCCTTGCCTGGTTTGTCTCTTTCTGCTCCTTATCTCACTCCTCCTTCTTCACCCAGTATGCCCCACTTTTGCAGGCTACCTAGGGTTGGTTACCCTAGAATAATTTCCACAAACAAGAGCTCACAGGAGGCCACAGATATGATGTTCCCAGGAAAAACAGTAGGAGACTGAGATAGTGGGAATAGGAAGGGAAGGGAATGGAGCAACAAAGGCAGAAAATCAAGCCAAGTCTCAGGCCATCTTTGTCCCAATTGCACAGGTGAGCTCTGGAGATGTCCCCACAATTGGGGCAAAGATTGGGGCAAAGGAGCCAAGGGATTTATACCCTCATATCCATCGATTGTTAGGAAAGGACTAGAATGGACACTCCCAGGACTTCTAGCTCTAGGGACTTGCTGGCAACGTGAAGTATAACACGTGAAGGCAGCCTTACAATAAAGAGAGGCAGGTGCTGTTACTACAGGAAAGAACAGTACGCCATGAATCTAGAGGGTAAGACCGAGCAGGGACAGGATCCAAGCCACTGAGCTCTGTTCCTATAACACGCCATGGAGGAGTCTAGAGCCTCCTCAAGACCTGATCTCCTCGGAAACTCTTCCGCTGGCTCTTTCCCATGGGTGCTTATCTTTCCTTAAAATAATCTCTGCTTAATTTTTCACTTCTCTCCTATAAATGGAGATAGGTCTGTGTTTCTAGATCACAGAAGCTCTTCTTCGACCTTATTTTCCAACGCCCTGCTGCATTCTCAGCTCTTCTGACAATCAATCACTGTTTGCTTGCTTCTTGTCCATCCTGCCAGAATGTACACGCCCTAAGAATGAGGATACTCTCTTGCTCTCCACGTATCCTAAGCAACTCCCCCATCTTCTGTTACCCAGCATTACTCAGTATTTCTTTAAAACGTGAATAATTGAATCACAGCTTTCCTTTCCACAAAATGATTTCAATTCCTCCACTATGGCTGGCAATTAATTTAAAGACATCTAAAAATCATACTCAGAAGAACATAAAATGACTTCTCATGGTATGAGAAGCCTGAACACTATGGTAATATCTTTACAGAAAAGGCCAAAATGTATTCAAACACAATTAAAATAAAAAGCAAGTTAAATATGAAAGTTTCTCTACATGTAGTGGAAATGTCCACAAATGGTAGAAATGAAAAAAATAAAAAAGGGATATTTGGGGGGATGCTTCTATTTCAATAAACCAGATTGTTTCTAAATTGGGTATGGGAACTTCTTTCACACATAATGTTTATTTTTATACTACTCTCCCCCCTAAAAATAAGGTGTTTGTCATGTAAGCTAAGCTTACTCAAATTTCCTGTGGTAGATGAATTTTTAAAAAGGTACCAATTCTTTTCCTCTTGTATCCAATGAAAGTTTGCAGTACCCCATCACCACACCACCACCTGGCATTACATCTGTTTCCCACTCTAGAATCTATATTGCTTTGCAAATATAGTAAGGTCAAAGTGATAATATTCCAACCCAGTTCCTACACCTTGAGAGGTCCTCCACATTTCTACTCTCCACTGGACAGAACTCTGCCCTGAGGAAAAGTCTTGGTCTGGCCTGCTGGAAGGAGAAAAGAAACATGGAACCAAGGTGATTGGTATCAGCCATGGCCATGCTAGACCAGCCAGCCCCAGTCAATCTCTAGCCGAGGATGAAGGAACCCAGGCGAGATCAGTATTCAGCCCGATAGAAGCACAGAATAGATGTAAGAAGTAATAGATGCTTGTTGTTTTTAACCAACACCTTTTAAGATGTTCGTTACACTAGTTGGCTGTCTAAATTATTTCCCCAATCATTTCAGAGAATCAAGTTGAACCTCAGTCTCACAATAGCTTTTATGGATCGCTGTTTTCTGTATTATATTATTATGGCTAGAGTTGTTTCCAAGTTGATTTAACAGAAGAAGCCACCCTAAAATTATTTATTGTAAGTGATTAACATTTAAGAAAAAAAAACCTGAACTCAAGCAAGCTCTTTCAGAACAAAAACTCCTCCAAACATCTAGTAGTGAATCCTCAAAAGTAAAGGCTTTACTTAGGGAAAAACGACCAAAAATACACATGCCAAAATAAAATAAAAGTGAATTCTATCTCACGCTATTTCTATTACACCAATCAGCCATATTCATTAAGATTTATGTACTTTCTTCTTCACTTATAAATCATTAACTATGAATTAATAATAAAAATAGTATTAAGCAAACTGCTGTTCATTTCATGTTGCTAGTTACAGTTGTACCTGGAATTTTGTTCTCATTGTTATTTTTTATCAGATCATCTGTTGTTTCATTGTCCTATGCAAAGACAAAAATCTAAACACCTGCCAAACCAAAAGAAAAAAAGAAATAGAAAAGGGGTGAGGGGAGCTTTGTTCAGTGTAACTGCTCATTGGCCTACATGAAAGAATAACGAATAAATAACCTACCACAAATTGAGGTGCACGTGGAGGTACAGACCTTTAAAGCATGTTCAGTTGCTACAGTGACCATTTTGCAAAATAAAATGATGAAATTATCAAATGAAATTTTGGCTGCATTTTTCATAGGGATTTAATATATATTTTTTAGTTGATAGCATTTTCCTCCAAATTTGGACGTGATATTTTTACTTCTAATTGTGCATTTTTAGGAGAAGTTTCATTTTTCTAATCTATTTTGACTATGTTAAAAGCCAGACTTTTAAAATAATCCTTTTGTTTGTTTCTTTTTGTCTTGTCCTTCCAAACGTATATGCCTATTCATTTATCATCCATTGATTTATAATTGAATAAGGAATAGTTTTATCATTGACCAAGTAATAAAACTAAATATGGTTTTACTAGACATGCAGAGTTCACCTGCTTATGTTAAAGTAAACACTGTCATTTCACTTGCAAAATGTTGGGGGCTGGGGATTTAGCTCAGTAGCATAAGCACCTGCTTGGCAAGCTCAAGGTTATAAGTTCAGCCCCCAGCACCAAAAAAAAAAAAGGAATAAAAATATAGCTGTACATGTTGGCACATGCCTGTAATCCTGGCAGTTGGGAGGCTGAGGCAGGAGGATCATTGCAAGTTCAAAACCAGCCTGGGCTACAAAGTGAGCTCAAGTCCAGCTTGAACTGCATAGTGAGACCCTGTCTCAAAAAGACAAAAAAACAAAAATCTGGAGATGTGATTTGTTAATACACTCATACCCATTCCTATTTGCTTAAGCCAATCAGTGTTTATTCTGGGGTTTATCAGTGTAACCCATTCTCCAGGCCACAGCATTTGACGCAGATGGGAACATGACTCACAGTAGTCCAGGCAGAACGAGAGCACCACCTGAGCAGACTAATGAATGATGGAACAGTAAGGACCAAGGGGATGCCATCCCAGGGTTCATTTCTTTACCATTAGGTAAAAATGAAAGAACAAACAGACATGAGAGCTTCCCAGAGCAACTTCAGACCACAAGAAAATCTTTCCTTCCTGAAGAAGATGTGCTAAGCAATGGATATGAGGTGAAGCAAAACTGGAACATGCATTACTTGAGCCTTCTCTTTTTTACCCCAGACCATCTCTGCCAGCAAAGCCTAAAGCTCTATCTTCAAAATACCCAGAAGCTAACTGTTCTTCCACTTGTGATGCTACCACCCTGACCCCACTATCACCACCTGGATCTGAGTCACTGCAATTTCTAACAAGTGGCTTCACTGTCACTCTGTCCCTCCTCACTTGATGCCACACAGTAACCAGGGCAAGCCCTGTTCCATATGAATGTCCCTGTCACACCTGCATTCAAATTTCCAAGGGCTCCCATGTGTTTCTGAGTCAAAAGTCCAAAAGCTCTTTTAGCAGCAAGAATACCACAAGTTTACGAAGTCATCTTGGATCTTTACCCCACTGCAGATTAGGCCACAATTTATGGTTTCAAAAAACAACATAGAAAGCTAAAGATGGTGGATCAGTAAGCAGAAAAATACAGAGTCTCCCGGAGAAAAACAGCTCAGATGCTGGAATAAAACATCCTGGATAGGACCAGACAGAGGGAGATGGATCTTCTCGACCCAGGAAGAAACTAAAAAGAAAGGATCCAGTCAAACTCGCAGTGTGAACTACCATCGAAGCCGCTCAGACTCGTGGTCGTGGCGCTCTCGCCCCTGGAGCAACAGTCACACTGAAGTCAGGGGTCAGCGAGCTCAATGGAGAACAGAGTTGGCAGTGATTGCTTGGAATTTGACTCTCCCATGGGAAAGGGGCGACCGACTGGACAACATATTGGAATCAGGCAGGATGGGCCTGAACAAGGAACAGTAGTGACTTCAGTTGGTTGTTCCCTGCCCAGAGAACACTGGTGGGATCTGCTTGGGCTGGGTCACACCCCTGGCCGGCACCCAATAGCCAGGGACAAAATTGTCCCTGAAGTTGTCCTGAACCAATTCTGTACCGGTGGCAC
Source organism: Hydrochoerus hydrochaeris (assembly GCA_004027455.1). Lineage (NCBI taxonomy): Eukaryota > Metazoa > Chordata > Mammalia > Rodentia > Hydrochaeridae > Hydrochoerus > Hydrochoerus hydrochaeris. The sequence goes on from PVLA01005622.1 coordinate 5,494, forward strand.
ACACTAATGTGGTGAAGGCCCCCCTGGTTGACTGGCTCGGAGGGGAGGAGCCAGCCTATGCCACCCCTGCTTGCACCTCAGTGACCAACTGGAGAGGCAGAAATCCCTAGCCAGTGTACTTCAGAAGAACCCTAGCCAACAAGGAAAGGGGCTGGGACTGCCACCATACACCTGTATGGAAGAAACCAGAAACATGACAAGAGAAAAATTTTAAAAAGCCTCCAGCCAATACCCGGGGAATATTAGTGTAGGAGAGGTAAATACAGAAGAGACTGAGGGCAGCAAACATTCAATATTAGACATGGCATCAGCTGACATCAAGAGATATCTTCATGACATCATAGAAAAACTCAAAACAAGTAAAGCAAGATATAAGATTAATAAAAGAAATGCTAAGCACCTCTCAAGAAGATACAAATGGAAGAATGGAGGAACACAAAAAAAGGAGAGAAATGTTTGATGAAGAATATAAAAAAACCTAGAATACATGAAACAGATTCAAAATGATTACCAGGAAATTAAAAACTCCATCAAAAGCTGCCAAATTACCTGAAAGAAACTAGAAATATATTAACAAAACTTGAAGATAGGTTTGTTATGTGTGATCGTGAAAGGAAAGATCTCTTAAAAATAACAAGGAAACAAACAGTAACAATACAAAAGCTAGATGACAAGAGGATCCATAACTAAAGAATAAAAAATGTGAGTGAAAAAGCATGAGTAAACACAAAGGAAATACAAAGGCTATTCACAGAAATAATTAAGGAAAACTTCCCAAGCATAGGAAAAGGATATGATATTCAGATAGATGAGGCATACAGAACTCCAGCCATCTACAACCATAACAGAGCTACACCCAGACATATAGTAATCAAGATCCCAGAAATTCATCATAAGAACAGAATATTAAAAGCTGCCAGAAAAAAGAAACAGATCACCTATAAAGGAAAACCCACCAAAATCACAACAGACTTTTCAACACAAAACATCAAATCAAGAAGAGCTTGGAGCAAAGTATTCCAAGCCCTGAAAGAAAATAATCTCCAACCCAGACTGATGTACCCTGCAAAACTGTCTCTCAAAATTAATGGAGAAACAAGATGCTTCCATGATAAAGACAAACTGGGGAAATTCATGACCACCAATCCAACCCTACAAAAATACTGAAGGACATTCTAGAGAGAGAAAAAAAATACCAGGATTTCAGGAACAGTGGCAGAAAGGCCTCAATGAATGGGGCAGACAGTGGAATGAAGGAGAAAAATAGACAACCAATGGCAGAAAAATAGCATGGCAAAAATGAGGCAGAGAAGGTTGGCTATAATCTCTAACATAGATGGCCTTGATACACTAACAAACAGAAACACAGGCAGAGTAGATCAGGAGATAGGGTCCATCAAGATGCTTTGTATAGGAAATATAATTAACCTGAAAGAGAGTTTATGGACCAAAATTTAAATATGAGAAAACAATGCTCTATGTGACAGGGAACCAGAGAGAAATAGGGGCAACTTGTCCAGCACCTGCAGGTAGGTTGGAAACCCATGACACTTTTGTGCAATAGAGAACTACTCAGCTATAATGAAGGAAAACCTATTATTCTTTGCTCAGAGTGATTTTACTATGTTTTGTTTTGTTTAATTTCAACATACATGAAGGTATGGAAAGCTATTTTGAAGAGAATGAGAGACACTATGACAGCCATTGTTGACTTCCTTATTGTCTGGTCTTAAAGACCTAAAATGCCTTCATCATCCTCTTTGGATCAGTTTTATACTATGTTGTTTTTTATGAATTCACTGTATATGAAGATGTGGATACCTATTTGGAAGAAAACAAGAGACAATATGATAGATAATGAAGATCTCTGGTTGTCTTGCTTTGAAATCTATGTCTCTTACATTGCTTTCTTATGTTCTGTTTTGTTCTGTTTTGTTGTGTTTAATTTTAGCCTCTTTAAAATAAAATTTAAACACACACACACATACACACACACACACACACACCAGTTCCAACCATTTGTACCTGCCATGGGGTATACTAATATTCCATGTCCAAAGCACTATTTTGGATATAGAATAAATATTTTTTGCAAGGCATAAGTGACTGGATGAATGAACAAATAGATATAACAAAAATATGAAATTAACATAGAGCTAATTAAGTAGTTTGAATTGAACAATAGTATATGTGTTCTTTGGTTAGATTATTTAGATAGGACTCTGAAAGTAATTCATCCAAACTGTTTTCTAAGCTATTTATAAAGTGAACTACATTGTATAACATTTTGTGTAAATCAGTAACTTGGTGATTATGGATAAAAATGGTTGTAAAGGATGAGAATTAATCTCCACAATATAGATATTTGCAAAGCAGAATTTTTGCCCAGAGCCAAAAATCTACTTTACCAATCTATCCTGAACAAAGCCAGCCAATTATCTTTTCATAAATAAGTAAGCTGGGGCCCAAATAGTTTATTCAATCTATTTGTTTAAGAAATAATTATTGTACACCCACAACAGTTCATGTTCCAGACAGAGCAGGAATGATTCCAACTTGAGCAAATCGGACTCTAGACTGCTGGGCTCATAGGATGTCAGGGAAACAAATTCTGATAAAACACCTACAGGCGCTATACCCACAGCAAAGACATAAAAGATGTTAAAAAAAAAAACAAGCCAATGAAGTCTAAAAGTCTAAACTGGATTATTAAATAAGATGATAGCAAGTTCCTCCAGTTTTTCTCAAATTTCAGATTGCCTCCGAAACACCTAAAGGACTTGCTAAAACATAGATCATCAGGCCCAGCCCCAGAAGTTTTGAATCAATAGGTAGGGCTGGAGCCTGTGAATCTGCATTTCTTATGAGTTCCCAGGTGCAGGCCCTGGGCCCATACTTTGAGACCTACCGAGCTAAGTAAAGGTAGAGAACTTAAGTAGGGAAAATGGTTTTCTAGGCATGAGAATACCCTGTGGGAAGCCCTTGGTGTGAGAGTGTGAAGTGAAATAATGCCTTGTATTATTCAGGGTCTCAGCAGGAAACAGGGATACGGCGTATACAGGAGAAGTTTGGAGAGTTTAATGAAGTGATTTTTAAAGATTTAGTTCTGAATAAAAGAGGTAAACAAGGGGAAAATAATAGTGAAACATCCAGACTAGCAACAAAAATGTCTGTTCCAGCCCTAAAACTGAGGGTCATAAGAAAGGATACACAAGGAAAAACACAGCCAGACCTGGAGTCAGAGTACAAAGCCACCTGAGAGGTGCCAAGACCCTTCACTGGGAAACCGATATTTCCAGTCTAGACTTGCACAGGGTAGAACTCTCCAGCCTCCTACTTCCTGACCTCAACTCGATGCCTATCCAGAGCTGGAGGTTAAGGAAACTCTTATGACATGGTCCCCAGAGGTCAGGCTCGTGAGGCCCAGAGCAGGAGGGAACAGGATTCAGACAGATGGATCTAGAGGGAGAAGGAGTACACTTACATTTGCCATGGGCTAGAAGAGATGAGGAGTCAGGATATGGTGGAAAACTCTGTAACAGTTTGTTGGTGCTTTGAAACAAACTACACAAGCTTAGTTACTCAAAGTAAAGCAACTGTCTCACAGTTGTGTGTATGAAGAACTGCAGTCAGGCTCCTATGGACTCTGCTTCCAGGCCACAGTTAAGATGATGGCAAGATTGTGTTCTGGTGTGGAGGTTTGATCCAGGAATGTTCCGCTTCCAGGTACGCTCAGTTTGCTGTGATTGTAAGACAGAGGCTGCCTGAAATCCCTTGACACAGGGAACTTTCCATACACAATTCATGACAAAGCCAGCAAGAGACCAAGAGCGACTTGAGAGGTAGCTAGAGCCTTAACAACTAACAGAAACACTAGAGGGACATTACATCATCTTTACCATGTTTAGTTAGAAGCAAGCCATAGTAGCAAAATTCAGTTTCCACCTCAAGGCTCATTCTAGTTCTCGGACAGTGCCAACAGAAAATTCAGGGGGTGACTTAAGGTTCCGGAGTTCGTTAGTGGCTAAACCAGGACTAGCGTCCTCTGCGAATCAACACGTTCTGCGATGTTCAAGCATCCGTTCATTCCATGATGCTGTGTTTCTCTGTGCACACAAGATTAACTGTCAGATTTAATAGCACACTATCTCCATGAAGGGTAGTGATATAAGAGAGAAACTATTTTGGTTAGCAAATATTTGGACTTGGTCTTACATAAAATCTAAAACAAATTCTGAGTTTAATTTTTCCCCCTTTACAACATTTATGTGTGTAGAAGCCTTCTTAAGAAAAACTTGTTTCTCCGGCACATCGTCTGGAGTGCGCTGGACACCTCATACAGGTAGAAGAAACAGTTTACTCACCTCTCACCGTGATGGCTGTGCTGTTGGGAGCTACGAGGCCATCAGACAGGATCTAAGACACCTGGCATTCACGTGCTGTGGAAAGCATGATCAGGGGCAAGCTTTTTGTAATGAAACAGCAAACTATGTACCTTTAACCTTACAGTGTCGTTCTAGCACACTAAGACAGACAATTTTCAGGAATTTTGTAAGCCACGTATTAAACCATTGGTAGCTTGCAATCCCCTCTAGTGGGAATAGCGCCACCATAAAAATTAGCAGGTTCTACAAATCAAAGCTTTATTAAATTGTTCCTAACACACCACAGCTGTAAGACATCCAAACATTAACCCTAAAACTCTAAGAAACAACCAGAAAAAGCTGGGGATAGTGGTGCACATCTGTAATTCCAACATTCACAAGGCTGAGGCAAGAGGATTGCTGTGAGCTTGAGGCCAGTGTGGGCTACATAGTGAGTTCAAGTCCAGTTTGAATTAGGTAGGAAGACTCTGTCTCAAAAAAATTTTTTTAAACCATATAAAAAAGAAAAAAATAAGAAAAACCAGAGAAGCAAACAAATATTTGCATATAACATTTCTTTGTTAAAAACAATGTTGGAGGGCTGGGGATTTAGCTCAGTGGCATAAGGACCTGCCTGGCAAGCATGAGGTCATGAGTTCAATTCCCCAGTGCCAAAAATAAAAAATAAAAACATTGGAAATAACATACATACACCAAAAAAAAAAAAATACATTGAGTGAAATCCTATGCACTCACTAAAATTGTATTTTTACTTTTTAAAATATTTTGTTTCAAGTGCATTATCTTAAAAAATTATAACATTTTAAATAAAACATAATTTAAATTATGCACCCTTTGTTTTATAACATACTCCTCCTGAAATAATGTAATAATTAGATATTTGCTGAGAATTATTTAACAACAAAGAGTTCATAGCCCACCAACAAATATTTATTAGGTGTCCACTATGTGTGTCCCAGTGCATTACGGCTATGCTCTCTCCACTGAGACAGACCCACAGTACTAATCTCTGAACTGTCCACAGTAATTTATAGTTCTACCATCAATGGGCTCTATTTTAGTTTTTAAATTATCATTATTAATTCATATTAATTATGCAGATTAATAGGTTTCTCTACAGCATTTCCATAAATGCATATATAGTACTCAAGTCCACCCTCCCTAGTACTCTCTTACCCTTTCTCTCCTCCCTTCCAACTGTCTCCTCCTTCCCTATTAGTCCCTCTGCTACTTACAGGCTGTTCATTTGTTTGTTTGGTTGGTTGGTTGGTTTTTTTGGCGGGTGGTTTTCCACACATGAGAGGAAACACATGACCCTTGTCTTTTTATGCCTAGCTTATTTCATCTAACATGAGGGACTCGTTTCATACATTTTCCTGCAGATGACATGATTTTCTTCTGTTTTTAAAATTCTTTTATATTTTAAAGAGAATTTTAAAAAACAAAAATGATACAGAATTTCAAAACAAGATGATAGAAAATTTACAATGGTTATTATATTGTGTATTGTTATCTCTAGAACAGTTGCTCAGATTGCCAGATAAAAGCATGCAAAATTGATTTAAAAAATTATAAGCACTACCTGTTCCTCTCAATGAACTAATAGAATTAGTAGTACAATTACCTTTAGCTATCATATATATATATATTTTTTCCTTCCTTCCTTTCTCCTTTCTCCCACCCCAATTGTTCTTTCCTTTTGAAATCAAGCCCCTAAAATTCAAAGACCCAGCATCTGAGATGAATATGTATTTCTCAGATGAAGAAATACAAATGGAAAACAAATATATGATAACATGTTCAACATGATTGGTCATTCGAGATTTTCTTCTTTTTTCTGGCTAATACTCTGTAGTGTATATATAGCATATTTTCTTTATCCCTTCATTTCTTGATAGGCACCCAAGTACATAACTTGGCAATTGTGAATATTGAGTATCAAGTATCTTTGTGTACGCTGATCTCATTTCCCTCAGGGATATACCCAGGAGAGGTATAACTGGATGATATGGTAGCTCTATTTTTAGTCTTTTGAGGAACCTCTTTACTGTTTTCCACAGTGGCTATAAAATTTACATTCCCGCTAATCGTATATAAAGGTTCCTTTTTCTCCACATCCTCACCAGTATTGTTTTGTTTATAACAGTCATTTTGATTAGTGTGAGTTGGAACTTCAGTGTAGGGTGGGTTTTGTCTTTTTCGTTTTCTTTTTTTTTTTTCTTTTGCCTTTTTTGACGCAGGGTTTCATTATATGGTTCAGGCTGGCCTTGAACTCACTGTGTAGCCCATACTGACTTTGAACACACAGTGATCCTCCTGCCTCAGCCTCCCAAGTGCTGGAATTACAGGCATACACCACCATGCTTGGCTTCAATGTAGTTTTGGTTTACATTTCCTTAAGGGCTAAAGATGTTGAGTATTTTTAATTTTCCATGTATTTATTGGTCATTAAATTTATTCTTTAGAGAAGTGTCTTTCCAGAATTTAAGCCCATTTATTGATTGGATTACTTATTCTTCGTTGTTATTTTGAATTATTTACATATTCTTGAACTTGTCCTCTGTCAGACAAATAGCTGGTGCAAAGTTCCTTCCATTTTGTAGGACGTTGGTTTGCTTTCTTGTTTTCTTTGCAGTGCAAAAGCTTTTTAATTTGATTTATCATTTATCAAGTCTTGCTTTTATTTCCTGAGTTGAGTCCTACTCGGGAAATCTTTGTGCCAGTATCTTGAAGTATTTCCCCTATGTAAACATCTTACTTTTAAATTGATTTTATAACATGAAAATTATTCAGGATATAAGGAGATATCAGAACATAAAACTCCACATATATTATACAAGGAATTTTGTGAACAATGTTTATAGGGAGAAACATCTTTTTAAAAACCTTTATAGTATCAATGGTACCTTTGAATGATGGGTTAATGGGTATTATTTTTCTTTACATTTGTGTATTTTCCAAATATAGCAAATATACATTGCATTTGTCATGCAGTAAGGGGGAAGGAGAGACAGACAGACAGACAGACAGAGAGAGAGAGAGAGACGGTGAAAGAGAAATAAGTCAAAAGAACATGGAACACTCCTTCTGCTCACCATTACATGTACAGTGCAGTTTGACACTTAGCAATAGGGATAAGTCCATCTCTGCATCTCAAGCATGCCAGGATAGTGACTCTGGACAGTGTTGGTTCTGTACACTAGTTTCTGGACCAGTGGACAGAAATGCACTTTTGACCTCAAACATATGAAAGCAGTGGTAAGCACCTAATTCAGTCTCCACTTATCTAGGTCCAGGACTCTCTCGTCGGTTGGAGCCTCCCATTTCCATCCCTAGTGCAAGGACACTCTGGGCATCACCTTCCATGCATGCCTGTCCACAGCAGGTGTGACTTATATGGTTGCAGAGTTAGAAAGAAGCTCTCCTGGAGACAGCATACCCAGAGGACATGGATATTCTGGTCTGTTCGTAGCTACTTACAGCTGAGCAGCTGAACCAGTGACTGTAGCTTAGTGCTGATTTCACTGGTGAAAAGGTAAACCCACTTGGGCATAGATCTAACCCACATTCTCCTATCGACTTTATTTGTAATCAGGACAATCTAATAGCCTCACTACAGACACTGGTTACTAGCCTCCCGTAAACCCTAACACTATCTATTCCTCGGTGTTTGGGTGGAATGGAAACTGCTGAAGAAAAGGATCCTATTGTCATGGTTTATGTCGGTGACCCCCAAGCCTCATGCCTTTGCATTGTGCGTTTGTGATTGGTTCATTGTCTAGCGCTTGGATTGATGATGTCAGTGCTACACCCGCCTAGGGGTGGAGCCAGGATGTGACGTAATGGCAGGAAGAAGGCATGTCTCTCTCTCTCTTGCTGGTTTCCACCTTGCTGTTTGCAGCTGCCATGAACCGCGGCCCCGCTGTACCCCCTGCATTGGAGCCAACTGAATATGGACTGAAACCTCCAAAAACTGTAAGAAATAAACCTTTCCTTTCCCAACTTTGGGCATCAGGTATTTAGTCTCAACAACAAGTAGAAAGTAACTAAGGCACCTATCTTATACTCCCGTCCGCTAACCTGTAGCATTTTGGGTAGATGTTTACACACATGCACATATGCGCAGGGCTCCATTCAGGACTGGATGTGGAGACAGGAGGAAAGTGGTCAAAGAAAAAGACAAAGGCCAGAATCTCTGTTTCCTACTCAATTCAGAGAGAATAAGACCCTTCTCAGACAGATTTGGCTTATCATTCCCAGTCTCGGCTAATGGATGGCACAGCATTTGTGGCTTAAATAATTGATAGTGATCAATGGGAACTAACACAAGGTGAAATGGGGTCTCATCTGAGGACAAATTCTCAGCAATGACAGACAGGGGAGAGGTATGGCCATCGGTTCTTAATTGCATTCTGTCTTCCTGGCTGTCTCCTGCTTTCTCTTTCTCTCCCTCCTTTAACACATATTTCAAAGTGAAAATGTTAAATTGAGGGAGATCTCTTAGTACTCACTGTAACTTGGGTAGAGCCCCTGACTAACTCACTCCTGAAAGTCATAAGCCATTTCTTTCTTCCCATCAATTCGCACCAATTAGACACCTTCTAGGTAGAGAAATAATTTGCTTAACTGCATAAGAAAATGGCCACTTCAAGCCCTTTAAGAATTTTGGTTCTCAATTACCCAGCCTTACTTCTTCTGTGAAGTGATAATTAGAGTCTGGATGGTAACTGGATTACCAAGGACATCTCTCCCGACAGTCGTTTAACACCTAATCAAGTGTTAAGGTCGTAAATTATGCATTTCTCAACAGCATTCAGACCCATTTGAAAACAATTTGAAACAGTTCAAGAGTTCCTGATGGTCTTCAGTTTTACAGGGCCGTGAAGGGTCCTGCTTACAGGAATTACCCGCTTAAAAGAATTATCCGGTTAAAAGAATCACCCACTCAAAGTATAAGGCTCTCTCAGCTCTTTAATTGGCTACAGATCATTATTTTTTAAAGCGACAGTTGGAACCCTCCCACCACCTGACAGAAACTGGAATGTTTCCCACAGTGTCACTGCACCTCCCCAGGGAGCTCAGGTTAAAAGATTCTTGAGAAAATATAAAAGGGGGAAATTAGGGGAAAAAAAAGAAAAAAAGAAAGAAAAAGCTTTGACTTTATTTTGCTAATAATTTGTTCACAACTGGATCTGAGAACCATGGACTATGTTTCTCATTTCTGGTCCAGAGGGTGAAAGAGCTGGGGAGGGAGACTGAGAAGTCTGGAGCCTTCCTACCTGGAAAGATCTGTTAGACAAGTGGGGGAAAGGAAGTGAAGGGTTGAGGTGCTGTGGGAAAACCTCCGACAGCACTGTCTCTCTGAGAACTGTTACATCACCACTCTCACCTCCATCAAATCCGCGTCTCCAGCGCCAGTGACCTGAGCAAAAGTCTCAGTTTGCAATAAAGTTTCCCCCCAGCAGTTGGCCTCCAGGTCCGGTCTTCCCTTCCACTGCTGTGCAGGAAAGCAGCTGTCTTCAAAGGCCCTGGAAAGCATATGCATTAATGAGAGATAGCGCACCTCTTATTCCCCTTAATACTAATGGCCACACTTGTTTCCAAACCTATTTAAGAGTGTTTACATGCTTGATCTTCCTCTTGTAGGGAAAAACGGTGTAACTGGAAGCATAGATTATACCATGTAATTGTACCAAGGTAAGGACCCATTTTCAGTCCAGCTCAACTCAATTAGTATATTTGTACTGCTTAATTTGATCTGAAGAGTCTTGCTCCCCCCCCAAAAAAGGTGGTCTTTTTTTTTTTTTTTTTTTTTGTCTTTTGAGACAGGGTTTCTAAATGCAGTTCAAGCTGGTCTTGAGCTCACTTTGTAGCCTAGGCTGGTCTCAAACTTGCAATAATCCTCTTGTCTCAGCCTCCTGAGTGCTGTCTATCATTGTTTTCAGTTTTTTTTCTTTAAAATAAAAATAAATAAATAAAAACAAAATATCTGTGGCCATCCAAACACCATTTGATGCCCTTCGCAGTGAGGGCCTGCTCCTTCTTTTTTTTTTTTTTTTTTTTTTGTTACCAGGGATCAAACTTATGACCTCACGCTTGCCAGGCAGGTGCTTATGCCACTGAGCTAAATCCGCAGCCCTGGCCTGTTCCTTCTGAATTGTCCCCTCAAATATACATAACACACCCATTTTCTGTCCTGGTCTATAAACAGGTGTGCACATTCTTGTCTTATCTTTGCTTTCACTGTTTCCCTGCCCTCTGCTCTTTACAAAGGCCCATCCATTCCTTCAGACCTAATTCAGTTTCACCTCTTCTATAGACCTTCCCTTTGCAACTAATAAAAAAAATGAATTATTTAACACCTGAGTTCACACCTCATTTTTCAATTCCTTTGGTCTACTTTTATCATGGATTTTAATGTGTGTTTCTCTTGGAAGATTGTATATTTCTACATACTTGTATATCTAGCACTTTTCCTGGAATAAATATATATTCTCTAGAAAGAAATCAGGCTTTATGCCTTTATTTTATAATTTTTTTCATCTGAACAACTATTTTAAGTGAGGTTTTGAAACACGTGTAGGTGCATTTTTAATTTTGTTCAGACCCAATTTTTAGCATTGAGTCTTGTGAAAGCCCTTGTGCTAAAATTCAAATCTTGTCAGAACAATCAGCTTCTTCCTTTCATCTTTCACAGGGAGTTAGTTGTGTGTGTTTAGATGTGTTTTACTTACAGTCATGTTTGACAGGGGGTCTTCTGCTCTTCTGTAATCTCCCGGGTGTGTTATGTAAACAAAATCTCCCCCTTCTCATTGGAATATTGACAGAAATGAATCACTTGTGAAACAGGTTCAGGTGATGATCTCCCACATTTTGAAAGGCTTTCTTTTATCTGAATGCTGAAAAGTCAATGATAAATCAAGATCATTACAGTAAGGCAGTTAGCATAAAATTGTTGTCTCAAATAAAAGCAAGGTACCGGCTGATTTACAAATTAGCTACACACAGAGCAGCGTCAAGTGCCACTCAGATGGACACTCCTATGGAGAGCCCTCTCTGCTGTGTCTTCTCAGGTCAGGGAGAACGGTCAGGGCAGATGCTTGCTATCCAGGGGCTGAGGACCCCTACTGCCACTGGGAGATGCGAGCGCAGTCTGGACACTTTCCCCAGTTCCTGCTAATTTGTTCCCAGCTCCACACCCACGTCTGTCACCTCTCATGAATGACCCAGGTTACAGATGTCCCTGCCCAGAGGCACCCAAACTGGTACCTCACCCTCACCACCTTTCTCCGAGGTCTCAACTCCCTAGGCACAAAGATTCTAATCTCCAAAGTCCCTTTCTTTCTCCCTATTTCCTAAAAGCTATATCATGTAACAATATAAAAAATACCACAAAGCATCATTAACAAAGTAAGGAAGACTTTGCAAGTGCTGAGAGAGAGAAAATGAAGTGGAAATGGTCTCAGAGGGTCTCCTGGAAGGCGAGACACAGAAAAGCCAGGGTGAAGCCAAAGCAAAGTGTCTTTCTTGCTTTTGCTGGTTACCACGAGAGTATTTTCTCAAAATATGGCCACCTCAACCCCCTATGTCTTGCCTGTTCCAAAGATTCGCTCTTTGCACTAAGCTACATCCCCAGTGCTTTTCATTTACAGTAAGGGTCTCCCTAAGTTTCTAAACTGCCCAACCTGGACTCAACTTTGCAATCCTCCTGGCTCAGCTTCCCAGAGGTCTAGGGTAACAGGTGTGTGCCACCATGCCAGGCTTGCTTCATTCCTTTGGGCCCCTAGAAAGACACCTCTAGTGATCTTGTGGTTTGGAGCCCGGTGGCAGGGGAGGAAGGTGCCTTTATACAATGGGACACTTCACATGGTCTGCTCTGGAGATGGTGAGCCATATTGAGAAGGTGGATAGATGCCACTAAGATTAGATCTCACAGTAACGTCACCATCACTAACATAGACTCCATTATCTTCAGAGCTGTGTGGCGAGTTAAAGCTAAGTGTCAATAAGTGCCACTAGACCCTTAACAGTCTCTCACAGTGCCAAGTTTCTCTCTTGAACAAGGAGAGCAGATCACAGACTCAGAGCTTAGCCAGGTTACCATATGGAATAAAAACTTCAATACCACTGTTACGTGGCATATTTAATTTTCCAGTTACTTCTTATTTGTGGCAAGTGACACTTTTAATTCATAATAGTCTCATGACTTTCTTTTTAGAATAAATTATTTAAAGTAAAATACAATGTACCATTATGCAGGCTTATACAAATGTAGCAAAAACCAGAAAGAACCTAACTTTGGGAAACATCACTGTAATGACCAGAATATGCAACAATATGACTACAGGACCTGGAATGGACATTCTGTATCTGCTCCTGTGATAGTCCTGTGTTCCTGAGTAGGTGAAATAACCTCTCTTTTCTCATCTGTGAGATGGAACTAAAGACAGTACTGTGACATCAGATTGGGAAAGGCCCAGAATAGCCAAATAGCAAGGATAAGACTGAGTAAATCAGTGGGTTGTGGCTCACTCTAGTAAGAAGGCATGGACATGCAGGCCAAGCAATTCGCTCGTCTGATGTAGTGCTTGGACTCTATGCCACACATGGTATCTGTGCATCCCCTTTGCCAAGGTTATAAAGGAAGCCAGTGGGGGGGGGGCTGTCCAGGCCCAGGCATGGCTGTGAGTGTGGTCAGAACAGCAAGATGGATCCAGGATGAAGGAGAAACTGTAGAAATGAGATCCAACCAGGCTACTCCCAACATACCACAACCAGGACCAAATTTTCTCTCCTAGATTTCCTTCACCACTGTGCCCCTTTTCTTTACTGCTCTACCTCTCATTCTTTTTCCTTCCTTCTTTCTTTCCTTTTATCCTTTCTTCTTTCTTCACACAAATGCATTGCCCATTTACATTGTGTTAGGAGTTTTACCAGGTTTGGGGGACTATAACATATGCATTGAAATAGGTTTCACACGAAATCTATTTTCGTGTGAAAATAGCCAAAGGGATTTTTTAAAAATTATTTTTATTTAGAGTGTTTGACAAGGCCAGCTCTGTCACTTCTAACTCCATGTGTTTCATGAAGCTAAACGTCTTTAAAATCTGGGCTATCTGAAGGGTTGTCTTAGGAGAGACATTCCAGAGATTTTTCACAAAAACTTGGATATCCGGTTTCTTTCAAAAGTTGGAAGGTCTGGAATCATGGGCCAGTATCAGCTGGATCTGAGCAGAGCAGGGTTCTCCCTCTAGCTTGGCACAGGCCCCACCTTCTTATCATAGCCGGTACTGAAAACAAACACAAGCTGGCATGTGCCTGCGTTGTCTTGATCTCGTTTTACTTGAAATTGTGCTCACTTAGTAACGTTACTTGCTGGTCACCTGAAGTTCTTGAGCCTGCCCTCTGTAGGTCACACAGTCTTGCCACACATACAGAGAAAACAGCCTTTCAGATAGTGCTTATCTCTTTATTTTAAAACAGGAGCCTGTGAGCTGTTGGTGGCATTCATAAGTCATGGCCCAAAAGAGATAGGGAAAAAATTCTCTTTTAACTAATCCTGGTTCTTCAAATATGACTTTTGCCACTTTTCTTTGTCATAGCTGTCAGCATTTTCTGCCACTATTGTTACCTACTTTTGTTACCTGTTAGGTGCTTTACACTACTCCCCTCCACCACCACCACCACCACCACCAGACACACACACACGCACACACACACACACAGAGCATTTGCCTACAAGGTAAACCTGTTGCCCTCCCACGAGATAATAATACTTATCAGGGTATTTGGTAGAGTTCCTGGACCTTTTGGGATTGAACCATGCTTTGCACACCTAAAGCCCTCCATTAACACCACTATTGTTATCATTATTATTGTTATTATTCAGGATTAGGCAGCCCTCTCAGAAGTCTTGCCAACTACAGGCAGGTGCCACCTCAGAGCCTCACCTGGCCTGGCATGGTGACTCAGGCCGGACGCACCTGGCTGTAGGACTCTAGTTTACCCTGCTATATCTGGGATTTTTCCAGGGCAGAAACCTGTCTTGAAACCTTCACTGTTCTCTTCTGCACCGGCAGAGGCTGGGGCTCAGTACAGGCTTTTCCTGGAGGACCCACTCTACTACTTTTGGAGTGTTTCTTCTTCCATGCCACAGAAATGAATGTTTAAGGTCCTTTCCTATGTTGTAGTAGAAATAAGACAAAAGGAAGAGTTTCAAAAGTACTATGAGATCTACAGTGGCACAATCTTATGTAACTTCTCCCTCTCCAATGAAAAAAGAAAACTCTAAGCACACATCACAAATACCATTGGTATAACAATGTGTTGTTTGGGAGAACGAACGTCAGGTTAAAGAAACCCCAGCAGTCTTGACCTAAAGATGTCCAGAAAATTAGCACTCTGCACCTGTGCTGTTACCTCAGAAATGGGAGGAGCCAGGAGTGCCCCGTAGCTGTTCATAGCTCTGCATATAGGAGCCAGCTCCCAGTGGAGTCCACGTCAGCTCCCTTCTCAGGCACAACAAATCCATGCATTGAGAGACCTTAAAGATAGGAGAATTGTGAAGCCCATCTGGCAAACAAGCTGTAGACCCAAGAGAAACGTGTTGAAACTATACTGGAGAATTTTTCTATCTATTCTTTAAATATGGCAGAGCAATGGAAGCCTTTGAGTGACTGAGGAAATGGGGCGCTCCAGTATCCCAGGATGTTCCTGTAGATTGCTTTCTAATCACGGCATTATCAGACTTACAAAGCGTGTACAAGTCCTGGACTAAAACTCTCTAAATGGCTTTGGGAACACGTAGTTCAAATCCGAGGTAGCAGTTTTATAATCTGAATGGTCACACATCTCAACCCAAGTGTACAAGATGTTCCCTGGAAATTGCATGCGACTTAGCAGAAAAGATAAAGCAGGGAAAAAAACAGAATACACTTCACAATTAAGTAACATTACATATATAAAGAATGTATCACAATGCTTAGTGTCTTCAAGGCACTCAGTATGAGAGATCTGTTGTATGAAAGGACTTGGGGTTGGGATTGGAGCTGGTGTCATGGTTATGTGAGACTGGAATTCAAGTTGCTTTAGAGTTGCTATCGGTATAATATTTGGAATTTGTCAATGTGTCCCAAATCAAAAGCATGTGTGGGATGCCAGGCACTTATGTCAAAGATAGACCAGACACTAATTCTCAACCTCAACTGGATTTATTTAGGGGTAAATCCTATTCCTAAAGTTCCTTTATTTTCAAGCCAACTAACTCCATTAGTTTCTACATACAGAAAGTACTTGATAAATCCTTGAGTCTCCAAGTTGGCTAACAATGCAATCTGTAGTCAGAGTCTTTTGCAAGGATTTTTTTTTTTTTTTTTTTTGGTTCAGAGAAAACAGGAGGGCCTGGAGAGTCAGCAGCCCAAAGAGCCTCTGACTCTTTCACCTGCCTATACCATTTGTTTGATTTTACCCAACATAAGAAGCTTCTATTTGTGCAAATCTTTAGGATCAGGGATTTCAAGTAAAATCTGAAATAACTAATAGGGCTGCTATCTTTAAAACTCTCATTATTCTTATGCTTTAGCACCAAGCTCTCACTGATTGGTGCAACCAAACAGAATGCACAATAAACACTTTCCAAAAGTGGATGAAAGTGGTTGTGTGGAGTTTCTGCTTCTTATTGAATTAAAAGGATAAAGATATAATTCTGAAAAGATTAGCTATCCACAGTCCAGTCCCCGTTTTATGCAACGTGTGACCATGAGCATTTTGATGTTGGCTTAATTTCTCCAAGGTGAACATACTCAAGCAACACTGATTTCCCCTTCCTAATGCTGACAGTCATTCCAGAGCAAGGGAATATTTCAGTTTATGATATTCGAAAGTGAAAATTGTTCGTAGTGCCAATGAAGATAGGAAAATGAGAGAGAGGTTAGTGAAATTCTGGAAGATGAAATGCTTAATGGCACATCCTGGTGATAAGGTGTTATTAACAACACCCAATGAAGCTGTCCCACCAGCAGACAAAGTGTGTCCTGATCCTTGGTGATAATTGCAGGATAGCTACAGGCCATATCCTCAACTTCAAGATAAGAGGTAAAATTATGCAGCCCAGCACCTATTCATCAGGATTAACCTCCTAGTGTACCAACTCTAGAATCTTCTTCACAAATAAGCATTTTCATGTATACTTTTAAAGAAAACAAAACACTCATTTTCTCAGATGACATTGTTGACTGGCGTGATAGCTCCAGAAAAGATATTTTAGCTCACTCATAAAAATAAGCCAGTCAATACCCAAAAAGAAGTCAAGGTAGGTTGAGTGAGACTTCAAGGCCTTCTCTACCATCCTGTTTCTGTATCTTGCGTTTCCTTTCCATGATTTGTACATTTTTAGGAAATATCTGTTCGTAACCAGATTAGAAACTCTTTCTCTAGCCAAAGACACAATTGAGATTATTTGACACGTATTTAGGTAAAGTAGACATTTTTATTTTAATTACTTATTTCTAGAAAAAAATATATACTTGAGACTTTACTGTAACCAGGAATAAATTTTGGTTTGTATACTTCAAAATGTGCTTTTGTCCAAATCCATCTCCTTCTTTTCCTACTTGTCAAAGGGTCAAGGATTGTTGAGACCGGCAAATGATGGGGAACCCTCCCTTCAGGCAAAGCTTAAGAATGTATAGCAACCTGGAAGCCCCCAGATAGCAAAAATCTGAAGGAACACACAGTATGAGGCATGGGTCTCTTTCCAGAAAACACCTGGAATACTTTCTTTGGTTTATCTCCCATCAACATTTGCTGGGTAGGCAGGGGTCCAGGTGACAGAAGATTTACAGAGTTTTCAAAGTCCTGAGGTTCTCTAGAATTTTAATTTACATAAAGAAACTGATTAGAACTTGTTATAATATTAAAAAGGCACAGCAAATCAATTGATTGGTTTGAATATGAAAATTGGGTACTTAGGACATTTCTTTTCAAGGAAATAATTCCAAAATGATCCTAAAGACAAAAATCTTACCAACAGAATTTATCTACAGCATACAATGTAAAACATGCCCTCTAATCTGTATAAATAAAAAATATATAAGAATCTTCCTGATCAAAGTTAGTCTACCAAGATATTTTCAAATCTAACTTATAAAAACACACTTTTATGGACACCTGACTTTTATTTTAATCTTTCATTCAAACTATAAATGCATTTTTACTGAGCTTCAAGTTGTGAAATTATAACTTCATTTTGCTCAGACTTTGTGCTATACATAAATTAGCAAACATACAGCATCTTGCTATTAAAAACAAGTTGTTTTAATGAAAACATAACCTGAAAATCAAGCAATATTTTTTAGAGGGAAAAGATATTGGTTGAAACATCACTGTCTTATTGACATTAAAAACAGTTGACATAACTCTGCAAGGATGCTGAAATTTAACTTTTGTATGTTTTTATTATACCCAGAGTATCAAAGATAACAGAATTTATTCATAGAATGGCAGTCATTGAATTCAGTTTTCTGGTACAATTTTCTTCCCATATAAACTCATAAAAAATGTGATGGGTGAACCATTAGGAATGCTTAAAGCAATGGCTGATGTATGCCCACACAGAAAGAACAGATAGATTGCAAAATGTTTATGCCTTTTACATTTTTTACAGTATTAATAAGGAAACACTGTGATTACCAATCAGAAAAGACTCCAGAGTGCTGCTTGTATAGTGCATCATTATAAAGATTTATATCTGTATCTGGGGAGTAATATGGAGCATTGATATTTTAAGGAGCTCAGTTCAAAAATCTCTTTATACAAGGAAAACCTGGGAGAGTGAAATATCTTTTTTCCTTGGCAGAATTATGTGTATTGTGGTTATTTTGAGGTCTATATGGTAGGAAGAAATAGATGAGATCCCCCAAATATTTACTAAATATTTGAAAATGTATTGCATGGCATCTATGAAAATTTTCAGCAAACTGTCTATTACAGTTGGAATTGAAGAGGGTGTGGGATTTTCTGTTCAATGCCAAGTCCAGTGTTGGTTATCTCCTGACCCTGGGCCCCTTCCATGTCAAGTGTGCAGTGTGTCAACCCCCCCCCCCAGGGGCTCTCAACCCCATCTGTCTTTCACTTTCAAAGAATATTTTCAGTCAACTAGAGACATCTAATAAATCCTGAGGAGGAAAGGACTTATATTATTCCAAGGTGATTCTATCTCCTAATAGTTGGTATTTTGAGAATAAATGATTAGAACGTATTTTCTATTTTATAGCTGTAGCATATATTCATTTTCCAGGTTTCCCAAGCAATACCTATGTAGAGTTTTATAATCAGTTCCACTACCTCTCGATCCAATGTGAAAGTTTAACAAGGCTGTGTTAACCTACCTTCAACCAGAACTTGTCTAAAATAATCTATGCCAACTATGACACATTCTACTGCAAGTATAAATAATTAAAGTTTTGTTTCATTTATCTCAAAATTTGTAAGCTGGGAGGCCAAGGCTGGTACAGCAAGACAAGAAAGGATTTGGGGTTCTTCCACCCAGTTCTTACATCATTCTTGGCACATAGCTTTCTTTTATGCTGATGGGAAGATGATTGCTGTACCACCAGCCACATGGACGATCTAGAAGGAAGAAAGGGGACAAAGGAAGAGCAAAGAGCAAGAGGCCCTCTTTGTTCCAGGCACCACCTTCTGTACAAGATGGACCACCTATACCTGCAAGGAAGACTGGAGGATCAGGCTTTGCTTGTGTTTTCTGAGGAGATACAGTAACACAGAAAATAAAATCAAGATCTGCTAAAAACATGAATGGAAGAGGCATCAGATAAGGCACTAGTAGTGTCATCCAAGAAATTTATATTTTAAACGTTCATAAGGAGGTTTTTCTAGTGTCTAGAGTCGTGCTGTCTATTACAGTGGCTACTGACAATATTTTCTCTCTCAGTTCATAAAAATTAAATTACATTAAAGCCCAAGCTCCTTAGTCTCACTTCCCACATGTGGTAGTGGCTGCCATATGAGAGGTCACTGGTCCAGAGCCATCTTTCCAGGAAATAAATGACAGTTTCAGTCCCACGTGTTTCAGTTCAGAGGCCATTTTCTTTGCCTTTGTCCTCAACGAGAAAAAACAGTAAGTTGTCTTTCCTCATGCAAAAGTACTTTAAAATTATTGTGTCACTACTATCATTACATATATCCTTTTATCTTTGTCTTAATTTACATTCTTTCCAAAGGAGAAGCTAAGAAAAGACTTGAATGCAAAAAGTTTATATAGGAGGTGCCATACCACCACCGAGAAATTCTAAACAAACAAGGACACGAGGGGTGGAGAAAAGTCTATAAAAGTGAGTTATTGAGATCATTGCTGTAGGAAGTCGGGGCTCCCTTCACTCTGAGAAACATGCAAAATGCTTTACAAAATCATCCGTTCAGAGTGCAGAGGGCTGAGGCATCTGTGTACCTGTTTCCACACCCTATTGATGGAGGGTGGCTCTTAAAGAGTTAACCCCCTTCTTCTTCCTGAGTTCCCGCAGCTCTGAAGAAATCTCTCAGACCCAGAGTGGATGGATGCCTGCATGGAGATGAAGAGGACTCCTATCAGGGTGCACAGCACTATTCATGAAAGCCTTGGCTTTCAGGGATGGCTCTAGGACATGGCAGAGGGCAAGCCAAGGTCACCTCTCCTCCCTGTTCCTTATTGGTGACTAATTTCTGAGTTTACTTCTCTTTGTAAAGGATTGTGATCCTAGTTAATCACAGTTGAGAATATCATGAGTTTACCAATAGATAGCAGATCTTGTTAGCTATTACTGCTCTTTGTAACATTCTTTTTTCCACTACAAATAGATTTAAGAGTTTAAATCACTTGACAGTTTTTTTAAAAAGAAGAGAAAAGCCACTGAATTAGTGTCCTTTACAAAATACATATTATATCTGCATATTTGAGGAATTAAATAGTTTTTGTTACAACAACAACAAATGCCTTTCTCCTACCCAAACGTTTACCCCAATGCTGCTTCAGGGCAATCAGCCAGCACTGGATTACGACTTGAAGAATTAAAGGCATGGATCCTCTTCAGCAATGTATGTCACCCACCATCTGCCTCAGCCCAGAAGTCCACCATTAGAGGTCTGCACTGCAGTGTTATGGTTTTGGATCCCCAGAACATTTGGCTAAACCAACTATTTCTACAGAAGATGTACACTAACCCATGTTTGTCACCATTGAGTGGAACTGGTTTGACTTATGGCTTTATAAAATTACTACTGGAAAGGGCAATAAAGAACTAAGGTTTTGGTGAGGAACCTATGCATGAAACATGCAAAAGACAGCAGTTAGCACAGACCTCTATACAAGAGCGAACACCTGCCTCTACACACCTACCTTCCCTACCTCTATCTGAATACATGATCACTGAAAAAGGGCACCAAAGACGATGTTTCACTGTTTTGCTCTGAGCCAACAGTGGCTTTGGGTAACACTGGTTTATTCATTCATTAAATATGTATCGAGCATCTGCTAAGTGCTAGTTCCGTGCTCACTCCACATACACAGTGATCACCAAAACAGATATGGTTCAGACTTTAGGAAGCCTACACTTCTAGTGGAGAAGGCATTAAAAATCAGGATACAAACAAGTTAAGTACACATTCTGATAAATGCCACAAGAAAAAGGAACAAAGTCCTTCCTGTGTGGGTAATGTCACTTAAATAGAAGCCTGAAAGCAGATGAAGGGAAGAAATATCACTTTAGGGAAAGATGAGTTCATCAATACATGCAAGAGACCTAGGAGGAGACCAGTGTGTTGTGAACAAGATGAGCTTGGAAAGGAAGACAGCAGTAAGGACCTCCAGGGCCTCATGAGACATCCAACTCCATTATCTCATAATTCTAGACCAAAATGCCACATTCCCAGTTCTTCATCTAAACGTGGGTATGTGTCTTCTTAACAGTATTAAGCAATAACAAATATTACATGAGTCACATCCTGTGTGATTCATAAAGGGCTTTCGCAGTAGCATTTACTATTAATAATATTATTCAAAATCAAGATAATATCACTGAAGAGGAAGGGTAGGAGCTTTGAGTGAATTATCTCAGTTAATTTGCAGCACAACATTTTATAGTAAGAGGCATCACACCCTACTTTACAGATAAGAAAAACAAAGCTGAAAAATGTTAGGACCAACCCAAGCTTGCACTGCTAAAAACCTAGACACACTTGATTCTCAAATAAGGGACTCACAAGGCACAACCCATGGGCCAAACACTGACCATCATGTTTCTGTGAATAAAGTTTTTCTGGAATGCAGCCATGCCATTTCTTTATGAATTGTCTATAGCTGCTTTTCCCATCGCTATGATAGAATTGAGTGCTTTCAGCAGAAAATTGATAATCCAAGAAGTCCAAAGTATCTAATATCCATACATTTACAGAATGAGGTTACTGCCCCCTGCTCTAGACAAGATATGGGCCTTGATCAGAGATTCTTGGGATCCTTTTAGGAAAAGCCCATTAGCAACACAAGTATCTATGTTTACCTGTGTATTATTTCCTGAGGAAAGAGTCTGGGATTTTTATCAGATGCTCAGAAGTACTTAAAACTTTTTTTAAAAAGTGAGGAATTCAATTGAATCAAGAAATGTTGTAGAACAGTGGCCCTCAAAGAATGTGGGGTCCCTACTGGGTAGAAGGGGCGTCCCTGGAAATATGCTAAGGATGCACATTTTTTACAATATTAGAAGTCCTTGGGTCCAGCCTAGGTATGAACAAGGTCACTAGGGGCTCTGATGCTCTCTCCAGTTTAAGAACTTCTCTAAACTAACCTTACAAAGTCAAAACTCTCAAAGCTAAAATCAAGATGCTGAATGCCATCACATCCAAACTCTTTCGTTTAACATTATTTTACTTTATAAGGACAGAGAGGGAAACTGGTTTATTTAAACAGATACTTGAAGTTGTCATCTTTCTATCCATTGCCTACAACTGTCAACTGCAGCTTTTAAAACTGAACATCTAAGTTCATCTGAGGTTTAAAATTAAAGGGCAGTTCACACTTGGCTTTCTTGCCTCTCAACATTGGGCCCCCGTTTAAACCGTTCAGACGGATTATTAATGGCCAACTAGGGTAAACCCCTCTGCAGACGCCACACTGTGAAAAACATACTAGAGACCACCATCTGGCCCATTTTTTTTTAGTGACACAAGTGGCAAAATGGTCAAATATAAAAATTCACTGCCTCAGAACCAGAATTTTCCTCCAACAAACTAGCTATCGTCTGTCTGCCTTTCCCTGCCTGTCTACAAACAGAGCTCTGGTCCAGACCTGATGGATCCCCATCCCACAACTTCAAAGCCTCCCTCAAACATTTGCTCATTTCAGACAGAGCCATTTCACTGTGACTCTGGAATAATTATTGTTACCTGACAGGTAAAAGGGGGACCATATTGGTGATGGTTTAAGACTTTTTTCAACGAAAACATGATTACTTGGAAGGTTCTCCACATTTTCAATTTCTATTATTTTGCTTTAATTCCTGGGACTGGCTGGGGAAGTCTTGCCCTTGGGTTGGAGAAATGTACCTCCAGATGAACGCAAAGTAACCGGCTGCCCAGTTCAACCATAACTTCACAGCATTATCTTCTAGCTCCGAGCCCCATGCAGGGTTTTTCATTGTCTACACCACTCCTGCAGTGATTCCAGAAGTTTCACATAAACCTATTCTACACCTGCATAATTTAATAATTATTATATCAATATTTAATTACGCTCCACCTGCATAATTTAAATCAATTTTTTTTGCTTGTTTTCTCCATTTGGAACTCAGGATGTATGAAGCAGGTGTGCCGATGCTGAATATGGCATTTTCTGGAAGATTCCCTCTATAGTATTAACAAGACCTCACTGCCTGAAAGCAGAAAGGAAGTACTTAGATAATGAGTGCAGGTAATGTTGGCCTGGGATGGACCCTTTTGGTAGTTAAGCAGGATTTGCTCTGTATTTGCCCACAACCAGCTGAAGAACCGCTCTAATGACTTTCTTTCCAATAGTTTCCTATGGTTTGTGTTTACTCCTTCAGCACAGTCTTCTTCAGAAATCCACCAAAATAAATATTTTGGGAGAAACTCCACTATGACCAATTAATTCCCTCTTACTGAAGGAATAATGATAATAGCAAATAATAACAACCACACCAGGCCCTGCTGTAATTGCTTTACACAGATTAACTCACGAGATCATCAGAATAGCCCTGTAATAATTCAGGGATCCTCTCCATTTTACAGAGGAGGAAACTACATTTAAAGAAGCTAAGTAACTTGCCCAAGCTACGCGGATAGTAGATAATAAAGCTGAGCTGTCGATTTCATGTTCTTAGCCAATAGGCTCTGCTGCCTCCAAAAAAGACCCCCCAACCTCCTTTCAGAGTCTTATCTCTGGCTATAAGCATTATCTTCCCCTGAACATGAGAATAAACACCCCCACTGGGGTTCTGTGAGCTCAGCATAGGCTGAGGTGATTGTTAAACCCGCCATTACTTGGACTCTCTCCAGACCTACTGAGTCAGGATTTTCATGGCAAGGTCCAATGATTCAACATTAGCAAGCTATATTAATCAACCTGCTGGCCCAACTGGGCCAAATTACCTGAGAAAAGCAACATAAAGTGGGGAAGGTTTATTTTTGGATCTCGGTTTCAGAGGTTTCGTCTATGGTCAGCTGACTCTAAAGAGGAAGCATCATGGTGGAAGGGCATGGTAGAGCAAAATGCTCACCTCCTGAAGGCCAGGAAGCAGCGAGACTGAGAGTCCAGAGGGGACGGGGGCAAGAATCGGCTATACTACAACCCTTCTAATATTCTCCCTTCAGTTAGGCCCCATATCCTGTTTCCATTATACCCCAACAATGCCATCAAATATAACCTGACCAGTGGGTTAATCCACTGAAGTTAGAACCCTCATGGCTTAATCATTTCGAAAGTCTATCAACTGGCAACCATGATTTTCACAATGAGCCTTTTGGGGGGCATTTTAGATAACAACCACAGTGTGAAATTCAAGATGATCTGGTACCTATCAGATCTAAATTACTTTTCTCAGGTATTTTGCCCTGGTATCAGAAATAAGTGCTGATAAATCACCAGTATATTTAGAATCTCTTATCAAAATTCAAAACTTTCTGAGTGTTACTGTCACTACCTAGGCCCCACATCATCTCTATGTATCTTCAGTGTTTATAGAGTCCTTTTTAATTTGAAACCTTTCTTCTGGACAAGTTTAAACTCAGTTTGGAAGCCCTGGTAATGCTATAATTTGAAGTACATACTGCATCCCGCATCATCAGACAACACAGTCAGCATGTCACGTCAGGATCTCAGGGCTTGTCCATTCTCAGGAGTGCTCCTGGGAGGAGCCTTGGGTACTTATCAGTTGAATTCAGCAGGTTAGTGTCACAGGTTTTGAAAGTGGGAGAGAAGAGAAGGAAACAGAAGAAGGAAAGCAGGAACCCAAGAGACACAGGAGGAAGAAGACAAAAAATACACATGGCCTGCCCTGTCCACCACTGGCCAGGGTCCCTGTGTGTGTCAACTCAAGCAGGAGCAGTTCTGCTTTTCTGGAAGTCATCAATTCCAGGAAGCAATTTCTATGTTTATATCAAGTTGAAAGTAAAAAAGATGTCTCCTTATTTTTATGAAAATTATAGTGAAATACAGCTTATTCTTACCTGTAGTCCCACCTCTAATGTGTGAAACTAGAATACAAGTGGAGGCCCACATACCAAATGTAAGGTTATGAAAATGGTAAATCAAGTGGAAAAGCTATTTAATTATGTTTCCATTTTCTTACCTTGACAAATATATCTGTGTAATATTCCCAGTACCCTAGAAGATCTCCCATGAATTTAGAAATCACCACATCCTTAGAGCTCTGTGTGGGAATATAGAAGTGGGGAAACTTGGCTTCTAGGTTCTGACTCAAGGTCTAAACTCACTTCTTCTAGCTTGGGGTCAGGAGAAATATACATGGATGTTAGACACTTAAGTCTGCAGGTCTAAATTCTGTCCGCAAATAGCCAACCTATGGTCATCCTTGTGGACTAACAGTGCACACATCCATGAGACAGTCCATCTTTGAGAAGAGAATCCCAGAGAGGAGGCACATTAGGTCCTAGCGATGGGAATGGACAGAAAAGTCTAAAACCTCAGATTATCCCAGAGGATAGTCTAAAAGGTAAGTGATGGGTTTATGTGGACACCACCTTCTGGGTTCTGCAGATCCTTGGCTTGTGGGAAGGTCAAATGAGGCCCTCAAAAGCAACACTACTTACAAAGCCTGATCCACAAGTCAGCATCAACAGTAGCACATAGTAAAAATGCACTCTCAGGCTCCACTAGAGGCCTACACAATCAAAACTCAGGCAGTGGTGCCCAGACTCCTAGTTTTAACAAGATCTGTTTACATCAGCCACATGCTAAAGTTTGAGGTTCACTACTGTCATGAAGGACATGGCCTAGTGCCTGAAGCATGACTCCTAACCCCTTGCCCAGCTCTAAGGGCTAAGGACAATATGGCTTATATGTCCTTTTTCCTTCTTTCCTTTGGGCTTAAGTCATAGATCTCATACACAGCTTTTACACTTTCCTCCTGCTGAAATATTCTCTGAGTACACTACATATCACTTTTAACTCTTACCCTCACTTACAGCTGGCCCTCTCCCTGCCTCAAAGCACTGCATAATCTCCCAATTATCTGATGCTCTAGTGATTTGTGTAGTTATTTTACTTCCTCTTTTAAAATACAAACAGCTACTGTCTTCATCTCCCAGTTCCTGTCTCTTAAGAATCACAGAAAGAAGACAGCATGGGATCTGGAAAGGAAAAAGGCAAGTAGGTTGAACAAAAAAGGAAAGAACTTTCCCTTTTATCCCAGAACCCTGCATTCCCGTCCTTTTCCCCTTCCCCTGCTTATTCAAAAAGGATAGATTCCCACTGGGGTGGTGCCACTTTGAAGGTGTGTGACATTTACCAAGTGATCAGACTCCCTGAACCCACTCTCCACTTTGTAGAAAGTAAGATGTGGTAGGTCTGAACTCAAATGGTGTTTATGAAAACACTGGTCACACAAGTGCTCAGAGAAGACTAGGTTTCCCCCTTAAGGCCAAGAATCACAATTGCATGGCAGGGACACAGAGCAGGCACATAATTGGGCAACTGAAAGCAGCACGGATCCATTTAGGAGAAGGGTAGCTTTCAGGGGCACAAAAGTGATAAATATTCTGTATCAGTGGGGGGCAGGTCTAGTAACAGGTCAATTTTGTGAGTCCTAATGCTTCTATGATTTGAAGGTGCTTCTGTAAGAAGAGTGTCTTACTTTTATAAACTGTACAAGATGTAGCCATGTGAAATCAACCCGAAGGCCCTCTCAGAGCCCGGAAACACAAGTTCCTTTGCTTCATGATAACTCTGTCTCTGGGCAAGTCTCAAGGCAGTTGGGAGATGTGGGGCAGATAAATACAGCTTGGATGTTAGGACTGGGCACCAATTAATGGAGTTCAATGTGGCCCTCATCCTGGTTTTTTTGTTGTTGCTGTTGTTGTTTTTGTTGTTTTTTCCTCTTCAGACTTGCCGGAACGGAACTTTCCCTTTTCTTAGTTCCAGAAAAATCTCCATCATCCTTCTTTCCCCTGTTTCCAGTCACATCACATCACCATGCACACTCATCACATCCCTAAGTCCCCAGCGGCAGTCACCTTTCTTGGCTGCAACAGGATAAATTTGCCTCTTTTGATGGTGCTCAAACTTTTCCTGGTGCCTGTGGTTAGAGAAGGGGCCTGAACATAGGAACCCGGTGCAGTATACTGCTCCCTTATGAGCCAAGGGCTCGTTAAATCCCTAGGGTAAACTGCTAGGGGCTTGAGGGTCCTGATTTCTCACTCTCTAAATTGGAATGGCTTAATGGGCGTCCACCTACTCCCACTCCCCAGAAGTTCTATCCTAGGAGCTGAGATGCGTGAGGTCATGCTTCTGAAAGACTTGGCACACTTGGTGGAAATGCACTGTTTAATAACAAGAAAAATGTATTCCCAGGGTTAAGGGTTTCCTCCTCCCCCTCCATCTCTTCCTCCACCTCCTCCTTCTCTTCCTCCTCCTCCTCCTTCTCCTCTTCTTTCTACTTAATAAAAGATTTTAGGAGCAAACTGCTGAACTTTGCATGCACAGCACTGAGTGCTAGTAGATGAGATGTTTATCTAAGGAGAACATGCTGAAGTGTGGTTAGAACAAAGGAAGGAATAAAAGGAAAGTGAGATCCTTATCAGGCTCCCTGATGCTTTGGGGGGGGGAGAGAGGAGGCCATCACTGAGAGGAAAACAAGGCGAATGTTTGACCTTAGGCCACATTTGCACAAACAGGCCACGCGACCCAGCCTTGCCTCTTCTACTAATTTAAGCCTGGGATTGTGAGGTCCTCTCAAATTTACAGCCTAAGACCTTGAGACCCCAGAAAGCAGGTTCACTCAGTCACACCAGGGCCAGTTTCCAGCAGAAATGAAATTAGAGCCCAGTCTCTGGGCAACCCCTGGAGAGAGACCTTCCTGTTACAACCCCCTGACCATATGTGACAGATCAGCCTGGGAGAAAAGCCTGCTAGTATGCTAATCTATTAATTTCAAGGAGTATTGTAGTCAGTGGTTTGCAAGGGAACAGATTTAATGCAGGACACAAATTTATATGATTATCTTATAATATTCACTCAAAAAGTCAAATGCAGAACAGTGCAGAGCTCTGTCTATGCACGAGAGCCCACAGCAATATCTCATGCAAGACTAGATCTAGGATCTGCACCAGAAAGGCCCAAGGGCCAGTGGTGGAAGCTAGAAAGTCTGCACCAGCAGAGTAAAGGACCTGTGCCGGCAGGCTGAGGAATCCACACCCGAGTGAGGAAGCAATGCTCAAGATAAAGGCGAAGACCAGTGCTCCCCTAAAGAGAACAGCAGCCACGCCTTGCAACAGCAAGGATCCAAGTCCTCCAACAACAAGAAGAGCTGAGTTCATATCAGGAAAACCAGCCACGGCAAGCTTGCCCAGGAAAACCAGTGGCATACGATCTTCCTCTCCTGTTCTCCTTTTATGCTGTTGGCAGCAATCCTCAGGTGGGTCTTTCATGCCCAGAAATACACCGACTCAGTTCACCTGGGCATCGCTACTTAACTTGACCATTAATCTACTACAAGGAGTATACAGTATACTCGTCCTGGTATTATTAGACTTTTCAAGTTTGAGACATTCAAAGTAGACTTACAATAAAACTGGTAATTAACAGCGTTCTTTCTAAACTAACATTTTTCATACATAATAAAATACAATACTAGCATTTTTCATCACAAATTCTAGTAGTTTATTGACCTATAGAGCTTTGTACTATAGGTATAATATTCCTTCCTTCTAGAAGTTTATAGTCTTATTTGAGGAAATAAAACCTAGACATGTTAAAATCTGACAAATAATGCAGACAAACAGAATTCTATGACGAAGGGTCCAGAGAAACATGAGAAGAGCGTGGGAGACCATTCACCCTGGGGCTTGGAGGAGGTGGGGTTTTCATTAAACTTGAAAAAGGAGTGAGTTCAGAGAAGGGAAATGAGAACACATGGCCATGACCATCATAAGGACCTGTGTGAGCAAATACCTGGAGGTCGAGATGTCAGCTATGGGGACAGTGAGTCCACCGATGCAGCTAGGCTTTAAAGACTTTGTAGGGAGAACATAGGATGGAAGGATATGAAGAATTTAGGAACATATTGGAAAAGGCAAATGCCATTTGATCAAAGGGACTTTGTTTTAGGGCTAAAAGTAGCCACTGAAATTTTGGGGATGACGTGATGAAAATGTCAGAATCAATCTAGTTGTGATATGCAGTGGTTGATTATAGGGTAACAAATTCGAGGAAGGAGACAGTCTAGAAGCTTTCCAGATGTGGTATGAACTTTAAGAGGTTAAATATGGCCCTCTAGATACTTTGTATTAGCCACTGAAGCCAAACTTTCTTGATTAATGGTGGAGAAGGAAATTATAGACACTTCCCCAAGACATAAATGGTGGCATCCTCATTGATCAGAGGTCTGGGTCATTGAAAAGTGTCTAGTTTGGAAAGATGGCCTCCCCCAAAATTCTCATGGACAGTATTTGAGTCCAAGAGAGAAGCTAAAATTGCCACTACAGTGCTAAAATATGGAAAGAGAGTGAACTGAAGTCAAAATTAGTACCATGTAAAGTCTGGCCCCAACCTCTGGCCCCAAATTCCCCCAAAACCAACTGCTGCCTCCAAGCAGAGCCAAAAGGAAATCCACAGCCACAAGTGGCTGTTGGTCTGCGCCTGGCTGGCAGTTCACCAAGGCCTGCCCTAGCTCTTGCACAACCACAACCGTCAGTTGAAAAGAGGAGGAAGGACACCTGGGGGCTCCAACCTTAAAATAAGATCTGTGAACCCTGGCAAAAAACCACCCTCTGTGCAAGATGTTAGTACATTTTTATTATCCTTGGTTTTGAACTTCTGCACTTCTGCAGCTTGTAGAGAATATACATGAGTGGAATGAATAAAATAGTATGTTTCATCTTTGTTAGGTGCCCACTAACAAAGTGGGAAAGGTGCCTACTACTTGATATAGAAAGAAAATAAAATAAGATGTATACCTTCAGCATGGAACATTTTGCTCAAGTTTAGTGTATTCTTTGACTAAGTCAAGACAGTATTTGCTCCTTTCCCCAAAATGTTGGTTTTTTTCAGCCACCAAACTTTTGCTTAGCTATGTGCCCCGTTCTGTAAGCATCCACCTCTCAACCTATTGAAGCCTTTATTATTAAAATTTCTTCTCTGTCAACCTCTTCCTCTAAACCACCCTCAGAGCATGTTAACCCACATGGCATGCTGACATAACATTACTAAATACACCTCCCTACTATTAGTAAGTTCCTACTGTATGCCCAAGACTTCACCAGGCATCAGAGAAAATGTTGATACATTTTTTTCTGCCCGCAAGGATTTCTTACCCATTAGAAGAAATAAATTCCCCAAAAAGCTAGCCAAGTAAAATGAGATCAGGAACCTAAAGAATATATGTCTGTTAACCATCACCATTGGTGCTGCGACCTTAAGTAGCTATCTTAAACTTATAAGCCCCACCTCAGTTGTTGGGTGATTGACCAGTGAAGTACAACAAAGCTAAAATTACTAAATCTGCAGTGATGCCAGAAGCTTATTGCCTTAGTTGTTTTTCTCTCATTGCTGGGACAAAACACCTGATACCCAAAATGAAGGAAAGAAGGAAAAGTTAATTTAGCTCACTGTTTGTGGAGATTTCAGTCCATAATCAGCTGGCTCCAAGGCAGGGTGGTATAGCATCGGGGCAAAACTTCAAGGCAGCAGCCAGCAAAGCAACAAGAGTGAAAAGAGGGGAGCACAAGCCTCTATTCCTCGCTTGTATTGTATACAGTCCACCTCCAGCTGCGTAGGGTGGGTACAGTACTCAAAATCTCTGTGAACCTCCTCTTGCACAGGATGAAGATATTTACAAAGTAAGAACCTTGGCTCCCTGCTGAGTCCTTTAGTTAAACTTTTAAACTTCTCAAGTTGACACGATGTATCAATAATAACACTCATGAACTGGATAGGCCTATAAAAGTAGGCCCACTTGAGGCTGAGCCAATCAGATTCCTATTCTTGGGAATTTACAATAGAAAATGTGTGGGCAAAATGGTAGCCATTGGCCAAAGCTAAAGATGAAAAGCTGTGCAGTGGGATCAGAACTGTGAGAATGAGTCTGAGTGAGCAAGGAACAACCTCAGTAACAGCAGTATTTATTGAATGTGTCCTGTGTGCCAGACTTTGCTATCACTGTTCCCATTTTATGGCAGAGGAAACTGAGATTGAATGTAGTGATTTCACATTCTCTAGACCTCAAGTAAAGCACGCCCTCCTCCCTCCACCACTCTGCCTAAAGGAACCTTCTTGTTCCAACCCCAGCACTCTTTGTTTATATTGTCATAACCTTTACAGCCTCATTACTCCACGTCTGGTCCATGGGTCACCCATGTCACTGTCCACTAGAGCTTGATAGAAATGCAGAATCTCTGTCTCCACCTAAAACTGCTGGATTGGAATCTGCTTTTTAACAAGAGTCCTCAAGGATTTTTTTTCTACATTAAAATTTGGGAAATATATTATTTTACATTACTAAGATTACTTATAACAGTGCATGTAATTATTTTATTATTTTTAAAATTTGTTATTTATTTCCCACAACAAATTTATCATTTCCATGGGGCAAGGTCTTTGTCTTTGTCACCTCTTTGCCCCCAGAGTTCAAAACATATGGTAGAAATGGGCATGGTGCTACAGGCTTGTGATTCAAGCTACTTAGGAGGCTGAGGCAGGGGGAGTACAAGTTCAAGGTCAATCTGGACAAATTAGTAAGAGTCTGGCTCAAAACCTTTTTGAGAAAGGGCTTGGAATGTAGCTTAGTGGTAGAGCACTTGCCTAACATGTGTGAGACGATGGGTTCAGTCCCCAAAACTTCAAAGACAAATAAGCAAATAAAATGATTGGTATTCCAAAAATATTAGCTGAATGAATGAATGAATGAATGAATGAATGAATGAATGAATGAATGGTAGAGTGAGTGAGTGAATATGCCAAAGTTCTCACAGACAGTAGATAGCGTGGTTCCTACCCAGCATTTCAAAACCCAGAAAGTGTACCTGTTTAAAGTGCACATTTCTCCAATTTGTGGGAGTGCTGGAGACTGACAGCGGTCAAATCGGAGTTGCCTTCAATAACTTCACCTGTGGTCAGACCTCCTGCTCAGGGCAGCCTGACTCCAGGAGGATAAGGGACATACGAAAATGCACACTCCTTCCCCTGATCTGGGACAGTTCTGAGGGCCCGCTCAGCTCAGCGCTCCCTAAGATGAAGTGAGAGCTTGACGCTACTTCATTGTAGTTCAACTTCTCTGTCTGCCCAGTTGTATTTGTCTTCCTACCCAACAGGAATTGATCCCAGAGGAGTTTTCCTGTATATTTTTTGTGCTCAAATCTCCATCGCTGAATATGTCCCCTAGGGACACCAAAAGATTCATGGGAAGAGGTGGAGTCACACTGGTGTGGGTCTCTCAGGTCAGACCAAGGACTGACTGCCAGACAGCTGCCATGGATCACTTCCAGATTCTATGAGAGTCATTGTTTCTTCTCTGGAGTCCCACGACACCCTGTAACCTTGCAGTTAAAGCAATCATGTTAGGGAGCTACCAGGAAGAGTCCTCAGAAGTTTCAGGTAGCACAACTGATTTTGTAATCATGTAAGTGTTGTTTCCAATGAAAGATTCTAAAATCAGGTTGGAATGTAAGTTTAACAGCACTAGACAAAGAGTATATAGGTAACAAATATTTAATACAGCATAAGACATCAGAAACAAATGTCTAGCTAACAACATTAAAGTATAAAGAAAAATGTATGTTTTTCCCTTACTGAAGGCATGAATTATAATTTGCATTTTAGCTATAAAGAATACAACACAATTTATATAATCCAGTGCTGTAATCTCAGTATTGAAAAGTGAAGCTGGGCGTAGTGGCTCATGCCTGTACTCCCAGCACTTAGGAGGCTGAGGCAGGAGAATCATTGCAAGTTCAAGACCAGCCTGGGCTACAAAGTGAGCTCAAGGCCAGCCTGAACTGCATAGCAAGACTCTGTCTCAAAAAGACCAAAAAAAAAAAAAAAAAGTGAATAAATTGCTCTCAAATAATATCCAAGAAGATTTTTGCTTACTGAAGTATTTAAAACATCAACAAATTGATCCCATTCCATAATCCCAAAGGCAGTAGATTCAGAGAGAAAGAAACTGTAAAGACTAAATTTCTACATAGTGGTTCAATTTCAACCATCTGTCAATGGATGTGGCATCTGCTGAGTGCTTGGGATACCCAGGCTGCTCATTGCTCTCCTACTTAAAACAACTACACCTGGAACAAAATACACACACAACAGCTCTTGGGACACCATACAACCAAGGACTGTGATCCCTGAGAGACAGAAAATGATTAAGATGAACCCTTGAACTGTTCCAGTTTACTGCCTGGAGAAAGCATGTAGGCCATGGCTCCAGGAGGGGCAAGGATTACAGGGGGAGGAGGAGTCTCCCCAAGTACAGGAAACAAAACTGAGTCTAGGGAAATGGAGCCAGCACTCCTCCTTCAGGAAGGAACTGTGCACCAACAGAGAACAGCAGAGGTCTGTGAGTACCCCTCAAATACTCAGTGCACACAGAATCATACCCAGAACTTCAGAAGCAGAAAAAAGGACATGAAAGCTGCCATCTTCCCCTAAGTTTTCTAGCACAGGAAAACCTTACCTTCACACCTTTCTGGGTTATCTAGGTCACTACTTCATCCATGGTTTTACATTGTCACTGAGTAGTACAAATGCAGGCTAACGTCAACCATGGAAATCAAGTCTGGCTTATCAAAAGCATCACATTCAAAACCTCCTTGTCAGACTGCTGCTTGGTATGGGAATTGTGCTCTGATCAATATCTTTTCCTAAAGAAAAATGAAATTTTCAGAGAAACTTAACTGACACTGTATTTGTACCCACATCTCTAGCCTTCAAGGCTACTCTAAAGAAACCCAAAGCTAATAAAAGCATGCATATCATAGGTGACATAAGGGGAAATAGGTCTGATCTTGCAAGTGTTAGCTAAGATATTTAGAGTAGGATATGTTCCAATACAAATGTAGCCCAAAAAGCTAGCACAAGAACTTGGAAGAAAACTGCCTCAGGAATGTGCCCAAGTCACCTCTAGAAGCTGAACTTGAGCAAATGGATGCAGCTGGGAAGACAGTATTATGAAGTCCTGCTCATTTGGTTTGATTTGAACAAAACTATGGCCCTTCACTTAGAGAGAAAAGCAGAATCACCCAGAGAATATAACCCATGAAACAGAAGAGGTGATGTCAGCCTGCTGCCCGGTGTGAGGAGAACTACAATTGACTCTGTTACAGAGAACTACAACTCCACCCAATTTCTTCTCAGACATAAAATACACATGAAGGCCACTGAGTACAGGCCACACAGTACAATGGTTGGAAACAAAAGCATTGGAACAAATCCCATCTGACTTTGAATTCTAACTGCTACTTACAAGCTATATGACCTTGGGCAATTCTTTACTTCCCTAAAATTTAGTATCCCATCTGTAAAATGGGAAAAACAATTAGTTCTTTCTTAGTAAAAGCTTAATTTCATTAAAATGCACCCTAAAAGTCTGATATTTATTTTATTTTCCTATAGTTTCTGAGTCTCACTCTGTAATCTAGGCATATTACAAAAAATTTAAAAATTAGATAAATATGCATTGAAAAACACAAGTCAACTATAAGCCTAAGAGAAGCAATTTTTAAAAGCATTTTGGTATGTTCCATTTAGCCTTTTTGTAATGCATTTTCTCTGAGACCACTGGGTTTATAATTTTGCATATTGTAATTTTCCTTTCTCATCTTAGGATCAGTATTTTCCATAAAACTAAAAATCCTCCTGAACATCTCTGAATGGCTGGACAGTCTTCCACATATATTTGTGCAACTCAACTTATTGTAACACAAAGTCTTCCTATGGGAAAAGATATTCCATTCTTTTCAAGTGTTTATTGTGCTGTCTACATGCTCAACACAACATTCAGAGCACAAGATTTACAGAAATATTAAAATGTAACCCTAGATCTGCCCACACAAGGAACAAGGCCTTAACAACTAGTCTGGTTTTCTAGATTCGTAAGTGTGAATTTCTGTACCATTTCCTCCAGATTATCACAAAAAAATGATTCCAATTTTCTGACTTTCCTTTAAGTATGTTCTGCTGCTTCTACTTCTGCAAGGTCTTTTTATCTTTTCTTTTCTTTTTTCTCTTTTTTTAGAAAATATAAAAAAATATGATGTTGTGGCTAAAAATGGCCTTCTGCCCAACACAAATAAAGCTATTTTCTTTCTTAAGTATTCAGGGAAATCATTAGGTAATTAAGGGAAGATATTTATTAATAAATATGTGGCTGTCCTGCAATTACTGAGCATTCATGAATAAGGCTGGAACTTATCTGGAGCAACACAGATACATTTCTGCTGGTACAACATAGTCACTGGTTGGATGACTTTCCGCTTAACAATTTTAAAATCTTAATTTGTTCATGTTTGTTTTAGTTATCCTTGCCTAAACATTTAAAGCTCCATAGAAGTGCTTCCTGTGTTTGTTATTAAAGCTTCTTATGCTCTGGTTTGGGATACGTCTCCTTCCACAGGCCACCAAGACCAAACAGAAAACGCCTTGAAATGCAAACAGTTTCTGAATTATTATACCTATTACTTTTTATTAGTAGTAAAAACAAAAAGAAGCAAGGAACTGTTCTATTTATGCAGAGCAGTTAGAACATAAATAATAATAAAATGCTAAAACTATAAAACTACTTACGTGATATTAATTTAATTCTAATAAAAAGTAGTTTTAGGTATTGCCTCCCTGATAGCAAATGTGG
Source organism: Hydrochoerus hydrochaeris (assembly GCA_004027455.1). Classification (NCBI taxonomy): domain Eukaryota; kingdom Metazoa; phylum Chordata; class Mammalia; order Rodentia; family Hydrochaeridae; genus Hydrochoerus; species Hydrochoerus hydrochaeris. Next base: position 41,459 of record PVLA01005622.1, read on the forward strand.
CATATTTTGCTTTCATCTAATATTTATACCCAAAAAACATTTTGGTTTAGGAAATAAAGTAGTAATAAAAAATTACAGTCTTTGAATATTGGGCTTTGACTTGTCCCCTGCTGCCCTTTATTGTATGTTTCAGTAAAATACAGTACATCTTGCTGTTTTATTTCATTGTTTGTGGTCCGTGCAAAATCCTATTGTCCAGCTGCCCAGCATAAATGAACAACAAATCAGAAGAACCAGAGAGACACTTTAACTGATTAAACTATGTCTGAATCTTCCTTTTACTGCTAAATTATCATCTTATCATAATTATTTTTACACATTATGATCATTTTTACACAGTATGACTATTTCTGCAAAATTCTAGAGGAGCTGCTAGTCAGAAGGCTAAGATTATCGGTTTCTTTCTGCAAATCTCAATCACAGGAAAGGTTTTATATTTCAAAATTGTGACTTTTTTCCCTAAAATAATCTCTTTTTTGCCCAAGGTCATTGCTTTTATTAAAGTGGTTTCATCTGAGAAACTCTGTCATAAATTGAAGAAAAGTAACATTTTGTCACAAAACAAAATGAAAGATAAAATAGAATGTGCACACAATTCACATTTCACCCAGGGAATGATTTAGAGCTAAATAGGCTGTAGTATATGTAACAAATTACAGAAAAATATAAGAGCAAACATGAAATATTAAAATTAAAACATGAGACTACATTTGCCATATCTAAAGATACCCTTTAAAGATAATTGATAAAACAAAATATAAGCCACCTGAAAATGAAGGAAATGTAATGTTTCAATTAAAATCACTGATGTTTCTTTATCAAGGCCAGATGTATACAGAAAGCCAGAGCCACCACATAAAGATACATGATTTGTACACTGCACAACTCCAAGGAAAACCATTCACAAAGAGTGTAATTAAATCTCGTTAATGTGTGCTTTCTATTCGGGAATGTATGACTGCACAGGAGTTAGAACAAAATTTTATTTTTTAAAGGATTTAATATTTAAAAAAAAACTTGCTGAGTCAAAGTAACTGGGCAGGGGTGGATTATGTTCACTATACTTAATTTTATTGGCTACACAAGCAAAAGATAAAATTTCTACATTACAGAAGCTTACCTACAGTTGAATTTCAGGGAAAATTTTTACGATATATGAGAGAACAATTTTCAAATGCTTCAGGAACATTTGTTACCAACAGATAATTAATGTGCTGTCACATGTGGTCATTTTCCAGACATAAAAGTGAATCTAACAAGAGCTCCCTCTGCCTGGTTCCACTGGAGTAACCATTCTTGTACCTAAAAGTAATAAAATGACATTTCTCTTCATGAATTACACTACACACCTCTGTCACCAATTTAGACTCACCTTTTTAATCTGACATCTGAACTAATAGAGTTTAAGTGCTTCTGGGGAAGGGACTCCCACATTTACAGTTTCGTTCTAATTCTAACATGGATAAATACAAGAAGGAAAAGAATGGCCAGTTTTTACTTACAAGTGCCAAGTCTCTTGTTAAAAAAAAAAAATGAAATCTGGGCTGGGGATTTAGCTCAGTGGTTCAAGGGCTTGCCTGGGAAGCATAAGATCATGAGTTCAATTCCCAGTACCAAAAAAATAAAATAAAAATCTGATCCTGTCACCTGCATGATATAGACAAACATTAAATACGCCTGAATGATCAAATCTTAAGTAATCTCCATATATTGATATATGCTGAAGAAAGACTTGTGACTCTATTCTAAACTACTCTCTTTTCCTTGAACTAAACAATCTTGCCCTAACTATGGCAGACACCAATTTTTCAAAAACACATTGTGATCAACTCAAGATGTATTCGTAAGAGGAAAGCACTGTTTACCATAATTGGGCAAGCCAAAATCTTTCCTTGAATATCCTCGTCCAGACTTACCAATGAGAACACACTTACACATACACAGCCAGGAAAATCCAGTCCCCAACTTACATACACACAAACAGGCATTCAGATACTTGATCTCAGTCTACAGGCAAAGGAAGAATTCTGCAGCAAAAATGAAGCCCTCATTGGCATATTTGTAGTATGGGAAATTGTGAGAATTCTCAGAGTGCTAAGGTGCAGGCAAATGATTAACATGTCTCCATAAATCACTGCAGATTTAAGATTTAAATGTGTACTAAAAGTGGCTGGGATGTTTGGGTCTTCTATTTATAAATGCAGTCCTTCCCTTTTCTTTTGCTTCTCCCCACCCCTTCTCCTTTGGATCAAAGAGAGAATTCCAGGCAGACTGAAATACAATAGTAAATGTTTGCATTGCTGAAATTCACGCTGGTGCCATAAGTGGATTTAAGGCGGACTGGGCTCTATAAACAAAATAAAAAGATGGCATCCAAATGAAAATATGTAAAAAAGATACTGGTGGAAAACTGCTTCAGAGAAGCAGTCTGGTTAGTTGTAAAATGACTTTAAATTAGGCTTTAAAAAGGATTGCTAAATCTTGACACATATATGAGCAGCTTATTATCATGCAATTGTGCAGTAGTTGCTTGATCTTGTTACTGATTCGTCACATATGAATAAATGATTAATTACCAGAAAGGCTAAAACAGAGTAGAGTGAGAGTGCTGAAGCTCACCCTGCAAGAGGGGCTTAAACACGTTTATTGCCCTTTAAGTGCATTTCATTAAGGCCAATTAAGGACTTTCATGTCTTATTAGAAAAATGAAGTAGATTTATGAGGTTTTCGTAGGTTGTAAATGCTGGGGCTAGCAGATACAAAACCGAGCAGAAATGTGGTAGTTAAGAGCTAAGAAAATATATACAAATGCTCCCAGAAAGCAAATATTTAATGGCAGTAAAAAGCTGGTTCAACACGAAGGCGATCTTTAAATAAAAGAAAGGGCATAATTTCTATTTCCTCTGGCCGACTTACTATAAACTTAAGGATTTGTGTGCGAGGAAGGTTTCCCTCTATAGTTCAAGAACCTACTTCAGAGTGGCAGGGGCGGGGGAAGCTAACCCTAAAATGGCTCAACAGTCACTAAGTCCTTTGTCAAAAGCCAAAGTCTACACTCATAAAGATGCTCTTTTTAAATTCCAGGGTGAGAAACAAATTTTTGAAAGAGAGGAAACTTGAAAGTAAATCCAGCACTGACAGGATTGTTAATAAACAAACAGAGAGCAAAATTCACTGGTGTGGGTGAAAGTGCTGTACCTAACTTCCCACCTTTTCCAGCTGGATTTTCTTGATTCATTTTTCAAGGAAATTTATCATCACCATCACAGGATCAGCAAGTATTTTCTATTGCCCTGAGGGAATGATTATCATGCCCACACCATTATAACCATGGGGTTTAGTTATTTACCCAATGGTCAAACAAGTTCATTTACTCCTACACACACACACACACACACACACACACACAATTTCCTAAACAGATTGTGCCTTCTGTCAAATGTGGAGACATGCATTTATGAATGTTTGGAAAAATGTACATTTTTACTTTGCACACCATCGTGCAACTATTTATCATATGTCCTCTTGGATAAATAACTTAAAAACATATGCAAACTTTACAAGAAAATATCAGCTGAAAATAGACAGTCACAACTTTTTAAGCTCAAATCTCCCTTCCTTCAAAAAAATGAATATTGGCAAGTCAGCTGATTATGTCTTGATTTTTTTAATTCAAGAGAAGTGCTGTGCGGCACATGAAAGATGTCCAAAACTCACCAACAGTTTTGCAACACACACATATTACTTTAAAGTGAATGCCTCAGTTTTGCTCGTTGAAAACCTATTTACTGCTACTAAAAGATTGAACATAGAATTTTAGTACTTCAAGAGCACTGGCAAATTTTTCTGCTGAGAACCTTTAAAATGGTATTACTGGAAAATCTAACAGCAGGAAATCAGATTAACTGCGCTGTTTCAGAAAAAAAGATGAAAAGGTGGTCAATGATATTTATGAAGGTGGAAGTCATGAAACTGAAGTTAAGTCCCATGGGTACCTCTCTGCCAATAAATAAATAACAACAAAACAGCAAACAAAATATTAATTTCAATGTCCCACTATTTAGTTCTGTGAATTTGATTTTCCAAACAAATAATGGCCTGGACAGAGACCTAAAGCAACTAGCCATGTATCTGTTCAGACTCTGCAAAGAATTTTATTGAACTGAAATGTGATGAGCATCTGTCCTTAGTGATTTATTCCAAACAGCAGAGATGTTATAAAATGAACACATTGCATCTCCTGCTATAAAAGAGAAACAAAATGATCTTTTAGTTAATATCCAATCAAACTTCAAGACACCTTATGGAACACAAGAATTTCATGGGATCATTTCATTCCATTGCACCTTTCTCTAGAACACTAAATTGGGATTACCTTAAGAATTTCTAAAACGCAGAAGTTAAATGTGTATAACCAGTTTTTTGTTTCCTGATCAACAGATGCCACTTGATTTTTATTTTTATTTTGACAATCCAAAATATAGGCCCAGACTAGGGTGCTAATTACCAATAAATTCTTATTAAAGAAATGCTTTTGCAGAAAGTTCAATACTAATTTGGGCCTCAGGGTTGTCGAGTTACAGACAGGAGCAGGACTCTTTCAAGTTCAGGATCAGATTAATTTTGTGGTGTGCAATACACTAATTCTGGGAGAATTGCTTTTAAACAGTAAAAAGAAAAAAAGAGGTTGGGTTTTAAAGCCTCCAAAGACTTCTAGCATGCAAGTTGCATTCCACAAAAGAATTTTCAGATGGCTTTGGTACAGATAAATCCCAAATAGGTTAATGCTCCTGGGATAAGCAAGCAATATTAAAATTACAACTCACATCCCAAATATTTCCACAATAATGCAGTTTGAGATTGTCAAATAAAAAAAATACAAATTTTGCTTAATCTAGACAATTTATTTTTAAGGAGTTCATTAAAACAAGAGAATTAAACTTGCAAGTGATAAAATGGTAATTTCTGTTATGCCCAACTTGGATAAAAGCCTCAAATTATTAGAGTTTAGAGCAAAATGAGGTTTTAATATTAAGAAAAGAGAATAGTCTCAATTGAATCATAAGGCTAAATCTGCTCAACACAAAGGCTAAGAATGAAATAAAGAATTTAACATATTCAAGCAGAGTTGGAAATTTCAAACTCAACATGGACGTCTTTCTCCTTCAACTTTCTAGGATGTTCATGCACAAATCTTCATGTAATGAACAAGCTGCCTTTCCTTTGAGCTGCCCAAACTCTAATAAAATTCTGTAGACTTTCTCTGGGCATGCTGGACATACCTTGAGTATACATCAGGCAGAGCACCATGGTACAGCTTTGGAGTGCACAGTTTGAGCCAGAGGGGGGACTTTAGGGTTAGGGAAGCAGACATAAGTCTGATCTGTTCTTGGAAAACTGAGACTCCAACTCCACTTCAAGGCAATGAGTGGTTTTCAGAGATGAAAAGATGTAGGCTGAAAGTAAGGTTAAAAAAACCTCTCAGCTTGCAGGCTAGATTTCAACCATACATATGTTTAGTAGGACAATGTTTTTAAAACTGGTAACACAATACTGAAAAATCATGAAATTTTTTTTTACCAGATTTCTGGCTTCTTTTGAAGAATTTCTGGAATGGTGGGCCCAAGTTCCCTCTATTTCAGTGGTTGGCTGGAATGGATTTGGTACCAGAGCACTAGAATTCAATCCACCCCTGCATCTCTATTCTCATATTATTGCTTCTTCTCGCATAAATACAGGGCTTAGAACCTAGATTTAGAGTCTCTTAGTCCTTTCTTCACATCCCTCAAAATCTGTGAGTCTCAGTTCTTTCTGTCACCCATAAAGAAATAAGAAATGAGAGGTGCCTAACTTAAGCACCGTACGGCCCACCTGAAAGCAAAGTACATGATACAGTTCCATCTGTTTACTCATCATATATTTAACCCATTAATATTACAGACCAGCAAACTTTAGCTCATGGGTAAGCTAAATGCTGGCATGGTTTGGTTTCGTACGTTTCATTAAAACATAGTTACATTGCTTTACATATTATTTATTACTACTTGGCATTAGAACCCTGAGAGACCATATGACTTTCAAAGTAAGATATTTACTATTTGGCCCTTTTCAGAAAAATTGTACCAGATACTGCCTTATACTTTAGACTTAGGGATGGGCTCCCATTTCTAGAATCTATGAATGATGTTAAAGTTCCACTTAATAACTATTGCTTTGCATCTGCCAAGGCCACCTACACAAGTCAATCACTTTATTTTCTGTGTAGGGGTGGCCACAGATCCAAATTTGGAAACTGCACATTTACTAGAATTATTTTCTCTGTACCTATTTACTGTGGGCTTCTAGTTTGCTTTTTTATCACCTCAAAAAGGTCACTATTTTGACAGTAATTTATGAATGGTCTATATCTCAACCTAATTTTCTAAATAATGCATTCAAGAAGATAAGCCTAAGATCTATCCTGCCCACTGATTCACTGAGCAAACTAATTATCACATATCTTGTCTGGCACCATGTTATATGCAGTTCCGAGGGCCTGCAGAACACTGCTCTGCCTCGTTAATAAATCAGTTAAAACGTGTTAGGGTCAACAATGAGAATAAAAGTACAAAGAGGTACAGGTTGGTGGGTGGTGTTCTTCATACCCCAGCCTATAGGAAATCTTAACAGTAACCAACATCTATTTAGGTCTTATTCTATGCCATGCATTATACATGTATTTGTCATCTAATCTAGGACTCTCATGAGATAGGTGCTGTTAACCTTCCATTTACAGAGAAAGCTGAAGTGTAAAGAAGTATAAGAATTTACTGAAAGTCATAAAGTTAACAAATTTAAATTTGCCTGACTTCAGAATCTTACCTTTCATTGAGATTTCATAAAACTAGAGAGATTACCACTGGAGCAAATGCCTTTTCCAGCTGCAGAAACTGAGCAATAAAAATCATTCATCTCAGTGGGATGACAGATTTGGGATTTTGGTCTGAGATTGCCTAAACTCCTGATAGGTCATTTAGATACTGAGATTATATGAAGCAAAGTACCTTCTATTTAACTGTAATTCATCCTTCATCCTTCTCATTGTATCTGTCTTTCTGGTGAACAGTCACCACCTACTAAAAATTCTAGAGTACAAACAAAAGTCAGAAGGCTCTTAGACATGCAAACATACTTCATAGGTATTTCTGAATTGCATGTTATATTCAACATCTTTCTAGTTGGTGAACTGTGTTACCTGAGTTCATTTCTCAGGTGAGCATGAGGCTTTCTGTTACTAGTGGAAATATCCCTACCAAGGGGCTGTCAGACTTATTAGCTGACCTTCACCTACTCCCTCCCTCCACCAGCAGAACACAATCCAACATTCTTCACCCAGTAAGAACTTGACTCCCTCTCTGTGCTGATAAATAGCATAAATGTATTCTTAGCCCTTCTGGTCTGGGAAAACTACCCTCCATTTTATAAGTCAAAACTTTCTGGATAACATTATGAGGAATTAAAAACTAAAGAAGAGACTTCTGGGATTTCCTGTGTTGCTGGGATTTTTGTTTTATTTTGCCTTTAACTTAATTCAAAACCTTTCTTCTTATTAAGAAAAGACAATAAGGATCTGTGTTTGAAACACAGTTTTTGTATCACATTTTGTATTCCTACCTGAAGGAGAATGTTCCCATTCCACAATCTTTCTTACTCACAATGGCCAGTAATTCAAGAGAAAATCCCCCTTTTTAGCAGGCAAGGGCACAGTGTCTGAGCAGACACCAGGGAGGAATGTGTCATAAAGGAACATTCCTCATAATCAAGGATAATTCAAAAGGGAAACAGTGACTGAACATCCATGAGAGCCAACAGAAGCCTAATCCTGAGCCCAGTTCTGCAGACAGGGCACAGGCTGCTGCAAAGCCAGGGCAGATGCCAGGGAAGGGACCAGCCACAAACCGAACAGAAGTCCAGTCCAGAGCTTGGCATCTGGGTTCTTCAGCTGCCAGCCTTGCCTCGTGAGTAGCCACAATGTTTGGCTCTTGTGCAGAAAACAACAGAGGATGAGGCTAAAGAGGTCCATGCTCTGTCCTGCCAGCAGCAGGAGGGGGCCGCGCCAAGAGAAGGCAGCAGTGCCACGCGGGTGCCAATGTGCTTTGGAACAGCCTTTTTATTTTCTCAGGGGACAACAGAATTCCTGCAAAAAGAAAAGAATGGATCCAATGCTCAGAACCATTTTGTCCCTTTTCCTGTTTTCAGAACAGTGCTGGACTTGTCCACTTTGCATTTTTCCACAAGGCAAATGTGGCCAGGTCTCTTCCTGCTTTACTGTTACCTCCCAGAGGCCTCAAGTTAAAACCACGCTGAAAGTCTGTTTCATACACCCTGCTAAACTTCTGCTTTGAGCCTCCCTGTTATTTGCCTTTATGCAGTGGCCAGAAAAAAGTCACCAGTAAAATATGTCCTGTAGGTTGAGAGATCATCTTGATTATGAGGTGGGTGCAATCATTCCAGCCCAGGGACTGCAGCAGGCCTGCAGACCCAAGTGTTTTTTTTTCTTGTTTTTGTCATTTATTTGTTTGTTTTTGTGGTGCTGAGTATCAAACTCGGGGTTTTATGTATACTAGGCAAACACAATGTTCTGTTTTGTTTTTTGTTTTTTAGTTTTTTGAGACAGTCTCACTAAGTAGTTCATACTGGCCTCGAACTCACAGCAATCTTCCTGCTTCGGCTTCTTGAATTCTGGGAGTACAAGTATGTGCCACCACACCTGGCAAGCACAATGTTCTTCGTGTAAGAAAATTTTTTGGCTAGGAAAACTGGAAAACTTGGAGAAGTAAAATGCTAACATGGGTGAAATTCACTCCTAGATACTATGATTTCTTGAAACATCAGAAATAAAGTGTTAGAATCCTTTGTCAATGAACACTAGATAAAGAAAGAGGAAAATAAAAAGACTTGTGGATACAGAGATGTCAGGGCTCCTTTTAACTTATCTAAATGAATGCTCAGGTTTATCAACCAGAAAAAATTCTAGCATAGCATCATTTGTGTAAGACAATACATGGAGAAGATTCCAGATGTCTGACAGAAGATGAATGAGCCCTCCGTGAGAGGACTGCAGGTTCATGCTCATCTTGGGCAACTTACTTACTCAGTGAGACCCTGTCTCAAAATAAAACTTGTATAGATACATCTCAGTGCAAAGGCCCTGGATTCTATCCCCAGTACGTAAAGAAGGAGGAGGAGGAAGAGGTTGGGAAAATGGAGGAGGAGAAGAAGAGAATGAGGAGGAAGAGGGTGAATTTGAGAAAATTATGTGTAAGGCTTTCACTATAACAATGAAAACATCTTATGTACTAATAGGAGTAGGCTTTCATATTCCTATTTAAAATGCAAATCAGTAGATACTAAAGTCAAGTATTAAAATCTTATTTATTCTCACATGACCTCTTGTGTTTTAATGTGATTCCCACGTAATTCTTAGGGAGTAAACAAGGGTTCTCACAGTAACCATGAATATCTCAGTATTCTCTGCGATGGGCCAAATGACAGGCTCTGATCATGATTTCATGCTGCAGTTTCCCTTCCTGTCACAGTGCTTGTGCTTCAGCCACTACACCTGCTCAGCCTACCTTTCTCTATTGACCTTCTTTTCAAGAATGAGCTAAATAAAGTGCTGAAACTTTTTCAGGGACCATTCTTGTTCTCTAGTTCTTCCATCATGCGTGGCCTCCACCGCAGAGCTCAGTGTCTGATTATCTGAGTGTTATTTATACGGTGGTGGTCTCCCTGGAGGAACAGGTCATGACATCCAGTTTTCTTCTAAATTCCACAACATCTGGCCCAGGCTGGGCCCTTGATAACAGCTTGAAATTTTAGAAAGGACTACTTGCTTTTCCAATTAAAATGTATCTTGATAAAGATTTTATCTATGTATGGAAAATAAATAGACAAGGCAAGCTTCATACTTCAGCTGAAAATTCATATGTTTTGGTATGTTAATATTCATGGGATGCCAACTATGTCTAAGAAGCCTAGAATTCAAAAGAGAGTAATCTTGTGCTCAAAGAAACTTGTATCTACAGAACAATGCTCACAATAACTAAGTCTTGTGACTTGGGCCCCCAGGCTTAACATGAAGAAAATATAATACTTCCCTGGGTCAAATATCACCATGGTCTCTGGACTCTCCCCCAAACAGTATTTCATAGTTCACTTGTAGGATTTTAAATATCTTAGTATCTTACTAAGTCTATTTAAACAACATATTTGAGAGGAGAAGCCTTAACATACTTTTCTGTGGAGTCCCCAGAGCCATAGTTCAGCTGAAAGTGTTATTTCACTGTCAAGAAAAAAAAAAAATCAAGAATTCAAAACTAAACAATAATGAATAGTTATCTAGGGGGGAGGTTATGCTTCTAAAATAGTTAAGTTTTTTTTCTTCTGTTTTATTATATTTTAATAATAACATATTAAAAAACAAAGCCATTCTTCAAATTTAAAGGCTGCAATGGAACAAAGTGAATAAAAGGGACACTAATGTAAATTGGTTTAAGGACATCCAGCAAGACAACAGATTTAGTCAGAGAAGATGTATCAATGCCATTTTATGTCAGATGTCAACATGTCAAAAATAATTGTGTTTTTTTGCAATAATAAAATAAAATCCTTATTTTCCTGCATATATCACAAGCACTGCCAAAATGGGTCATTCTGCTGAGAAGCAATATTTACTCTTGGTATAGTGTGAATTCCTGGTGTTAGAAAAGATGTCAAAACTCAGATTTTAACTTCCCATTAGAAAACAACCAGTGGTTAGGTGGTAACTGGGTATTTTTCTCTCCTCTTTCCTTATTCTAATCACTTCTTAATGCCAATCGTAACTGGAAACTATCACTTAATAGTAGAAATTTGTTTTACAGCAATTAAGGAAATGATTATTTCTAAAGAATGCAGTGTACTTATGCATTAAGATATTGTCACTCATATTTTTGTCACCCATATTTTATGCATCCTTTTATTCACTTACAAGACATTTGTTTGAAATTGAGTAGGCACAGCCAAAATGGTGACTGAAGAAACCAGTTTAGAGAAACTCCTCCAATGTAGCCAAAACAGGATCCTACTCGTAAGATCTCTCTTATCCTCACTGATCATCCTGGCCCTTTACAAGAGCCTTTCTAGGGAGTGAAAATGAGGTGCATATATTTATTTTCACCAAGAAACAAATGTGGTACTTTAATTAAAAAAAAAGTTTACTTGTTTTTCAGATTGGTCCATTGTGGATTTTAACTTTCTGTGTACCATGGTAAATACAGCTTTAGGCAAGACAAGGATATTCACACCTCTGCCAAAAATTAATATATTTTTAATGGTAAATTAACATCAAAAGTTTTATACATATTAGTGATGGTCTGACCTCCAACTGTTCACAGTCATGTCCAATCCATACACACAGAAGGAGAAAATCTGTCTACTATGAATGTTCAATTTGTTCAATTCCCTGCCATGTCTTTTAGGCTGTTAATGCTGCTCTGCAAACAGATGATGACTTTAATGGGAAAGGAAAACCAATAGGGATAAATTATTTTAAATTTTTTGAGATGATAATTTGTAATTTAGGTATGCTCCACTGTTACATTTCCTGGAGTACATATATGTGTATAATTTTAAAGCAGCAGCTTCCTTCCAGAAATTGACAGTTTCAAAATAAAATCTTCTGTTTTTCTGAAAGCACTGTACCTGCCTTCTTAGAAAAGAAAGCTTCCAACTCAACTGAGCAAACATTGACTGAATACCTACTGTACACCACGTTTGAGAGGGAGTGGTATTTTGCAAAACTGACACGGTCGATCAATTTGATAAAATTTAATTGAGAATCTAGAAACATGTCATCCAACTCATTTCCACACACAGAATACAAGGCAATGAGAAACAATTCTGAAACACATCAAAAGGGAAGAGCAGGCTAAATGGTCAATGAAAAGATGGTCATTCCTTCAACTTTTTATTTGTTCTTTTTCTAGAAAAATTCTTTTTATTGCAATGGAAACAACAAAATGACTTCAGATAGAAGACAGAGACCTGATGCTTCCCCCAGTCCTATAGCAATGATAGAGCCAGCAAAGACAAAAAGCAAACACAATTATACAAAGGACCACTCCTCAAGGAAAGTTAAAACAACACAGAAGTGAGCTTCTCTGGTTAGAATATTTGCATATATCCCTACAAAAATCTCAGCATACACATTATTTGGTTCTAGAAATTGTGAGTCCCATCTAAACAGATTTTTTTTGCTGTAAAATGTACACACTAAAAACCTCATTTACTAATTATCATTTTTATTCGTAATTACAGAAATTTCAAAAATTATGCATTAAAAAGAATGTTTTAAAATGTCATATATATCCCATGTGGTTCCAGCCTGTGGCCTGCTGGTTTTTCTCTAGCTCATGGTTACACCTCCTTCTCCAGCTCTGTTCTTTCCCTCTTTCTGACTGCTCACTGTTGGCGTGACCTCCTGGTCCTCAGTACTCTCCTCTTCTATATTTACATTTACTCCCTGCACCATTAGCATAATAAAGGGTATACCTAGGAAATTCAAATAATTTTACAAATTATTCTTTTGCTTTTTAAATTATTTTAATTAACATAATAATTGTACATACTTATGGATACACTATTATTTCATAGTACAAGCATACAATGTGTAATGATCAAATCAGGGTGATTAGCATATCCATCACCTCAAGCATTTATCACTTCTTGCAAATTATTTTTAAAAGCAAATTTTAATCAAGATAAAAGCTTAATATACAAATATTAACTGCATTTCTATATGGTAGCAACAAGCATAAAATGCAATTTTAAAAAGACCATTTACATACTAAAATAATTACAGATTAAATAGTATATTTAGATTTTCTTCAAAACAATACAAGATAGGGAATTTTTAAAAGATGACATGAAAGTAGAAGGGAGACTATTACTAAATGAGAGAAAGGGAATATAAGAGAGAGGACAAAGGTGTAACAGAAGCTAACAGGGGAAGAATATGATCAAAATATACACAGGCATGAAAGTACAACATTAAAACCCAGTATTTTATAAAACTAATAAGCACTAATAAAGATAATTTTAAAATAATAATTGGATAGGAGAGTAGAGAAAGGTATAGTTGAAACAATTTCTACTTTTTTTTTAATTTTTTTTTTTTTAATCAGTACCAGGGATCAAACTCATGACCACCTGCTTGCAAGGCAGGCACTTATGCCACTGAGCTAAATCCCCAGCCCCGGTATAGGTGAAACACGATAGGCCACACAATGATAATTGTAGAAACTGCTTGAGGAATAAACAACCTATTACACTACTCTTTGTATATTACTGTGCTTGAAAAATTCTGTAATAAAAACATTTTAAAGACTATTTACTCATATAAATACTAGAAGAAAAAAATCAAAGTTTTTACAACCAAAGTGGGAAAAACTTTCTTATTTGTGCACTAAAAATATAAAACTTGCATAGCAAAACAAAAAACAGTAAAGCCAAATTACATATCAAACTGAAAAAATAAAAAAGAATTTGTAACACACAACAAATGGCAAGTTCCCTAACATATAAAGAGCTCCTAAAAGATGAGAAGATCAATAATATGATAGAGAAATAAGTAAAAATTATAAACAGGTATTTCCAAGAAATGAAAAGATGTTCAATCTTGCTCATAATAAGAGAAAAGCAAAATTACTTTGACAATATGACCCTTTGGCAAGGGAACAGGGAAATGAGCAGTTTCCAATACTTCTGCTGGAAATGCAAAAATGGTAGAACTTCTATGGAGATAATTTAGCAATATTTAGCAAGTTTTATAGGCATATTTGATCCAGCAATGTCAATTCTAGGGTTCTAATTCAAATATACCTTGACAAAATATAAATAATATGGGCATAGTTACCTATTGCAATATTATTTTCTAATAGCAAAAGGCTGGAAACAATCTAAATATTCATGTCAGGGGACTGACTGGATAAACCATGGCATGTCTACATAGGATAACACAATGCAGCTGAGAAAAGGATGAAGCTATAAACAGAAATGCCTCCAAATAGATATTGCCAAGTAAAAGCAACATGTAAAAAACTATTTATGGTTTATTAGATGCCATTTATAAATTATTATATGCTAACTATAACATCATCATGCATACAGTCACATTTTAAAAAGAAACACTACAAGGACAAAGTTAAAACTTAAAAATAGTACATACGAGGTGGATAGACAGCAGGACATATTGGACAGGAATAGAAATTGAATTTCTGTGAATGTATCTTATTAAATTGCTTTGACATTGAAACTATATCAGTTAAAACACAAAATTAAATGAAAAAATCATTGAAGCTTCAAAATTTAAAACAAACTGAAAAGAATCAATCCAACTAAAAATCAAGTTTATGGAATAACTAGTGAAAGAAAAATTTCACTTCAACCAAGTTTAAAATACTCTATTCTGAGTGTTTTTTTCCTTCTAAAATATAACCTAAAAAAGGAAGAAAATCAAAAATAAATCTTATATTGCATTCAGTAAGCTTACTGCTAGTAGTAATCTTAGCATTGTTATTTTTAAATCACATTAAATGTGGGATAAAGCAAATAATTGTGTCTTTATGAAATAAAATTTTCAGTATTATAAAAAGACTATATAGTCACAGTTAAAACTTCATAAGTGGAAGTTTAAATTAGAAAAACCTCAAAATTTTTTCTTTTACAAAAATATATTTATTTCTAGTTCTGTCCACTTTAAAAGCCTAGACACAATGGCATGCCAAAGCAATGAACACTTTTAGCCCTTAGAATTCAGTGCTAAATACCAATTGCCACAGAAGAAATCAAGACATTTTGTAGAAATCACTACTTTTAGCTCTGGATCAGGAAAAGTACAGGATAAACATAGGATAACTTTTGAGGCAGAAAGGAAGAAAGCTATTAAAAACCAATAAAGTCATCTCTAAAGGACACAAAAGCCAACTCTCGAGGGCTATCACTGACCTAAGATGGGACACTTTGAGCATTAAAAAGAATACTGACCACAATAGCTGAAACATCTCTAGTACATAAAAATGCATAATTCATCAAGATACTGATAAAGACCCACTGTGACAGTTCATGATGATTGTCAGTTGACTAGGGCTAGTAGATTAGTAAACCACACCTCTGAGTATTCCTGTGGGAGCGTCCAGAGATTATCAGCACGTGTGCCAGCAAACTGAACGGGTAAGGCCTACTCTGATGTGAAGGGCATCATCCAATAGGCTGGTCATCTGCATGAAAGATAAAAATAAGTCAGTTTGCAATTTCAAAAGCTCCATTCTGCTTGAGCAGCTTTTGCTACTGCCATCACCTGTGGATATCACACTCCAGCTTCTGCAGCCTGGTAAAATGGACTCACATCAGCCACTCTCCAGCGAGCTTCCAAGCCTTCAGTCTAGCACTGGAGCTGCATCCTCACTCTTTCCTGTTGGGCAGCCTCCAGCTTCTCCAACTGAGCAGCTATTGCATCCTCTGGCTCTCCAACTTGCAGATGGCCATCGTGCATTATCCTGCCTCTGAATCTGTAAGCCCACCTGAAATGTTTCCTTGCATAATTATGTATTTTACACTGATATTGTTCCTATAGCCAATAAAGCTACCAATGAGAAAGTTCTTAAGAAACCTACTAATTACTATGAGCATTGATACAGTGAAAGAACCAGACATTTATTTTGTTCTTTAAAATGGTAACCTTTTCACAGTAACCAAATAATAAAGGGGAATTTTTCTTAGCAAAAAATTTCTAGCTAATGAATATAGAGCAATGATAAAACTACCGAATCACCAATTTTGTACTAATTATTGAAAACAAAGACAATAATCGTGAATGAATGCTGGAATCTTGATCATGAATGAATCTTGAGGAAACCTGACAAATTTTCACATGGATTTCATATTAGATGATATTAAGGAACTACTAATTTTGATAGGACAATGACATATTGTTATGACTTTTAAAATCCTTATTATCTAGGCATGAATACTCAAGTATTTGTAGGTAAAATAATATAATGTCTATGATTTTCTTTAACATACCCTAGGGGAAGAAAAAAATAAAAGAAAAATGAAACATAGTGGCCTACTAGTATTACTGTATTATGAGAATGTAAATAATAGACATCACATATTGGGCAAAAAAAAATACATCAAGACAAAAAATTAACACCACAATAGATAATAGAGAAATTATTCTAAAAAATTAAGCACATCATAAAGGCATAATGGATAATAAATAAGTGAATAGGTAATATTAACAAAATGAAGATGTCAACTGTGCCCAAACATATCTAAAAAGGCAACGTAGTTAATCTAAATCCAAATGAGGACTCCCAAAGAATTCCATCTACCAGTTTTAAAATGTATACAGAAGAGCAAAGGTCCAACAATAGCAAATGCCCATGAAAAACAACAGAGTGAAAAAAATTTCCCTACTAAGAAACATATATTAAGTCTATAATAACTAAGATAGCTTAAGGATAGGGATAAAGACATGACAACCAAGTGAACAGTTAGAAAACCCAGATTGTAACCAAGTGTATGTGAAAACTTGATTTATGACAGAGGCAGTAACATCTATCAAAGAGGAAATAACTGACTATGGTTATCCATAAAGAAAAACAAACAAAATGGAATCACTACATTTGCTTTAGACAAAAAAAAAAAAAAGGAAATGCTAAGATAAACAGTATATCTTGGTTACTTTTCTCTCATTGCTGAGACAAAATACTCAACACCCAAAATTAAGGAAGGAAAGGTTTATTTAAGCTGACAGTTTGTGGAGGTTTCAGTCCATAATCAGCTGGCTCGAAGCCAGGGTGGCAGGGCAAAGGGGCAGCAGTTCATGGCAGCAGTACATACCGAAAGCAACAAAAGCAAAAGGGACAAAAGGGAGGAGTAAGTCTTTTCCCCTGCCTTATATTGTATGCAGGCTTCCTGGCCTAGGGCAAGTGCAGCACTTACTCTGCCAGCCCCAGAACTAGACAATAAACAATCACAAACTCTAGATTCAGCTACCTTTGAAAGGCCTGCCCCCACACCATAACCAGAACGAGGCTGTAGGGGAACATTCAGACACAAACCATTACAAAACACTATACTTAAAAGCAAAATACAAAAATTAAAAACTTTTAGGGAAAATATTCTATGAATGATCTTTCAGTTAGAAAGGATTTCTTTAAAATATA
Organism: Hydrochoerus hydrochaeris; assembly: GCA_004027455.1. Classification (NCBI taxonomy): domain Eukaryota; kingdom Metazoa; phylum Chordata; class Mammalia; order Rodentia; family Hydrochaeridae; genus Hydrochoerus; species Hydrochoerus hydrochaeris. The sequence continues at coordinate 58,711 of PVLA01005622.1, forward strand.
TAAAAATCACAATAAAAACATTATAGTACTAGCACAAAAAGATATATGTGGGTCAATATTTCATATGAGAAAACAAGAGGCTGTAGAAACAACCCAAATATATTCAGTCATCTGATCTTTGATGAAGGAGCCAAAAACAAATGCTGGAGAAAAGATAACCCCTTCAGCACATAGTGCTGAGAAAACTACTTATCATATGAAGAAGAGTGAAACTAGACCCACATGTCTTACCATGTACTCAATGAAAATCAAAATTGATGAAAGATCTAAATATTAAAACAGAAACACAACCTGCTGGAAGATATGGTAGGTAGAACACTTGAAGTCATAGGTGTAGGCAACAACTTTTATAAACAGAACCCCAACTGCATAAGAAATAGGTCAAAATTCAACAAATGGGATTATGTCAAATTAAAAGACTTCTGCACATCAAAGGAAACAACCAACAGAGCGAACAGACAACCTACAGAATTGAAAAAAAATTTTTACTAGGTATACCATGGCATAGGACTAATATCTAGAGTATATAAAGAAGTCAAAAGCATGCATACTGTGTTTATAGAGGCACAATTCATAGTTGCTAAATCTTGGAGGCAGTCTATATATGCATTAGCAGATGAATGGGTACAAAGAATGTGTTATTTATACACAATGGAATAATACTCTTCTATAAAAGATAAATTTGAACCATTTGCAGGAAATTGGATATATCTTGAAAATATAATGCTGAAGTGAAATAAATCAGAAACACAAGCTTAAATACTATATAATTTATTTCATATGAGAAAACAAGAGTATGAATAAAGCAAAATAAATGAAAGAAAAGTATTCATATGCAGTGGAGTACTACTTTGCCATAAAGAAGATAAATTCGATCCATTTGTAGGAAATTGGATGCAACTTGAGACTAGAAGTTTAATGAAATAAATCAGACACATAGCTTAAATACTGTAGTGTTTCTCCTATATGAGAAACCCAATGTATAAATAAAACAGCAGAGTAAAAGACAGATAATAGGTAACAGGGAGATAAAACTTCTGCAAAAGGGAAGAAGACCAAGAGACAGAGGAGGGAAGGGATTTAAAAAAGAATTAAGGTATGTTATGCACATATTCCAACTCCCCACGGTGGATGTTATCATTATATACTGAAAACATGTACCAATAAATATATACATGTATATATATATATATATCACAAATTATAAAGTCAAAGATTAATTAGTTTCACTCCATTACAATGAAGAACTTCTGTTCATCAAATAATACCACAGGGGAAAGAAAAATACAATCTGCTAATTCAAAGGAGATACTTGTCTCACATAAAAAGCAGAAAAATATCAGTATCCAAAATGTACATAGAATGCTTTCATCATGAAAAAATTAAAAATGAACAGAAGACATCTGTTAATCTACGTTGGAGCAACCAATAACTCTGAAATATCAGTTGATTAAACCCCTCGAAATTTTATTTCTTATTCTGTATGGTCCACTGCAGGTCGAGTGACTCTTCAATGTAGCTAACCTTCATGCAGTGATTCAGCAAGCTAAGCTGTTTTGATCTTTGTAGCCCCAGCATCTCAATTCAAGTCATGATGGTCAATATGTCAAGAATAGACAGTGCCAAGAAGCCCTGTGACAACTCTTAAATTCTCATAGCCCTGTGGTCAGAGAAAATCTTACTTACTACTCTACCTAACAGGAGGCTTGAAGGTCAGGAGATCATATAGGTAATAGTGAAAAGAAATTCCACTGGTATAGACATAAACAGATATTTCATGAAAAGGGAAACACAAGTAAAAAAAAAAGAAAGACATAAAGAAGCGCTTACGTCTAATATGAAACGCAAAGAATAAAATCACTATTAGCTATCAATAGACACCACACCAAACTCACAAAAATTAAGTAGTACGATGTCAAGAATTGTTGACAAGGGTGTGAAAAAAAATACATTGTCACTGTTGGGAGAAGTTGGGAGAAGTTCAAATCAAAACAGTTGTTTTGGGAATTAATTTGGCCTTACTTTGAAAGGCTGAACATACACAGAAATGATGACTCGACAATCCCATTCCAATTTTTGTTTGACTTGTATGCCTTCTTGCACAATGAAATCTGTATCACTCATTTGGGTAGTCACAGAAGATAGAGTTTCTGGCATATGATAAATATTGAAATGTTCACATTACTCAAATATATCCAAAGCAATCTACATATTTTAATTTTATAAACTCCATCATTCATTTCAAAAGTTCCTTTGGCTCCTGAATTTTATCTTAATTCCTTTTATACTTAAAAGTATTTTACTATCCACCCTCTATTATTTCTCTACAACAAAAAGTCTTTGATGAATTAAAACACATTTTTAAATTTTTCTTTATATTTATCCCTAGATTATGTGAGAGTGCTTATGATACGTGAATTGTGGCACCAAAAAAACAAACCATGGTGCTATCAACAGGCAATTGTAGAAATATAATGTGTTCAAATCACATAATACAATACTATAAAATACTGAAAGATTAGCAGATTAGCAAACTGTTGTCATACACATCAACATGGATGATTTTTTCAGACACATAATTTTAGTGAAAAATGGAAATATGTAAGTTCTAGCACTCTGGGAGGCGGAAACAGAAAGATCACAAGTTTGAGCTTAACCTGGGCAACTCAGCAATAGCGATATCCATCCACAAAATAAAATTAAATAAATAAGGCCTAGGTGTGTAGGTCATTGTGAAGGCCCTGGGTTCAATCCTCAGTCCTGAAAAGTATAAGAAACACAGTATGACACCATTTGTAAAATAAAATTCAAAACCAAACAATACTCACTGATAAATGTCTTGTAACAGAATTTTAACAACAGGCCAAAGAATGATAAATCAAAATCAGAATTCTGATTCTGCTACTCCTGTCGAGGAGGATATATTATTATCATGCCTAGAAAATAAGTTAATATTTTTAAAGAGAAGTTTGATGAGAACAAAGGTATAGATCATCCTGACCTAGAAGGTCCTTATCATGACGTGGATGAGATTCCCCCAGGAATGTCATGTGGTCTACACAACTGGGAGAGGGGCCCTTTCTGCCTGAGCACTCGTTTTGGGAGGTCAGCTCTCTCTCACAGGTGAGGCTTAGAGTCTGTTAGCTGGTAGGACAGAAAGTTTTTCTGTCAGATTTCATCTTTGGGTTTGACTAATATTATAGTGTCTCTTTTAAGCTTTGCTGTCCCAACAAGAACTGTCCATCTACCTGATCACTTTCCATTACACATTGATTCATTCATTCACTTACTCATGCAAAAAATATTAACCTCCCATCCTGAGCCATATCCTGTCAAGAATACAGAAGACTCTCTGTTCTCTGGAAGCAGAGTTTATAGAATTGTAGTACTATAAGGAACATGAGTGTTTGTTTCATCAATCTTTTGTATTTTTGTGTTTTTTTGTTATTAGTCTCTCATTTATTTCTGCTCTTATTATTGCTTTCTTTCTATTCATTTTAGGTTTGATTTGTTCTTATTTTCTAGTTCCTTGAGATGCAGTGATAGTGTTTATTTTTAATTTTTCTGCATCTTCCATACAAATATGATTATAAATCTGCCACCTAGTGCTTTTACTGTATCCCAGAGGTTTGGTATTTTGTTTCCATTTCCATTTGCTTTAAGTAACTTTTAATGTCTTCTCTGGTTTCTTCCTTGATCCACTGGTTTTCTGTTTCCTCAAAAAGACAAACAAAACTGACAAACCCTTAATCAGGCTAAGAAAAAGAGAAATTTCAAGTAAGAGATGAAAAGGAAGACTTTACAATTGATACCACAGACATACAAGGGATTATAACAGATTATTACAATATGCATCAATCAATTCAAAGACTTACAAGAGATGAAAAAATTTATGGACACAAAGACTGAGTCAGAAACAACTACAAAGACACTCAGCCACCTTATTTTGATAAAGGGGCCAAAGAAATTCATTGGAAGAAAGATAGCCTTTTTAATAAATGGTGCTGGAAAAAACTGGCTTTCCACATGCCAAAGAAAGACTAAAACTAGACCTGTGTCTATCATCATGCACTAAAGTAAAATCAAAATGGATCAAAGATTTAAATACTAAAATAGAAACACAAAGCCAGGCATGGTGGTGCACGCCTATAATCCCAGAGTTTGGGAGGCTGAGGCAGGAGGATCGTTGCAAGTTTGAGACCAGCCTGGGCTACAAAGTGAGCCCAAGGCCAGCCTGAACTGCATAGCAAGACCCTGTCTCAGAAAGACAAAAAATAAATAAAATAGAATAGAATAAAATAAAAACACAAAGCCTACTGAATGACAAGGTAGGTAGAAATCTTGAAGACTTAGGGGCCGGCAAAGAGTTTATGAACAAAACACAAACCTCACGGGAAGTACTTCAGAGAATCAACAACTAGGATCTTGTCATTAAAAAGCTTTCACACATTGAAAGAAACTATCAACAGAATGAAAAGAAAACTCACAGATTGAGAAAAAAATTTTGCCAGCAGTCCCCCTGACAATAGACATATATCTAGAACATATAAAGAATTAAATAAAGTCCCCCCAAATTCAAAGATCCAATCCAAAAATGGGCATCTGAAATGAACACACACTTCTCAGATGGAGAAATACAAATGGCAAATAAATACATGAAAAAAATGTCCAACATCATTGGCCATTCAAGAAATGCAAATTAAAACAACACTGAAATTTCATACCACTCCAGAAGGAATGGCTATCATCAAGAAATCAACCAATAACAAATATTGAGGTGTTCCTTTGGGAAAAAGGAACACCTCCACTGTTGGTGGGAGTGTAGACTGGTTCAACCACTGTGGAAATCAGTATGGAAATTCCTCAAAAAAAATAGGATTGGAAGTCCCATTCAATCCAGCTATTCCCCTTCTGGGCATTTTCCCCTCAAAATTGAAAACATCATGCCACAATGATATATGTGCACCCATGTTTACAGCAGCACAATTTTTAATAGCTAAATCTTGGAAACAACCCAAATGCCCATCAACTGTGGAATGGATAAAAAACATATGATTTTTATACAATGGAGTATTACTCAGCTATAAAGAAGGATAAACTTGAGGCTTTTAAAGGTAAATGGACACAATTTGAGACCATACTCATAAGTGACATAAATCTGACTTGCATGTGTAAATTGTCTCCCTAGTATAAAAAAAACTGAAAGTAAATAGGATCCAAAATGTACAATAGATATTGTGAAAATGAAACGGAAAGAAAGTGCTCAAAAAGAAAGAATATCTGAGATATAGGAAAGCACACACAGTGGGATGCTGTTTAGCCATTAAAAAGAACAGCATCGTTATTCACAGCAATGTGAACGGGATAGAGGTTGCGATGTTAAATGAATTAGCTAATTGTATAAAGGAAAGTACACATGACCTCACTCATACATGGAATCTGAAAAAGTTGATTGCACAAATGTAATAAATAACAGTGGTCATCAGAGGCCAGAGGGAGGAGGCCTGAGGAAAACGGGGAAATGTTGATTGGTGAATACCAAGTTACAATTAGAGAGAAGCAAGAGTTTCTGCTGGGCTATTGCACCATAGCAGAAATACAGATAAAAATAATGCACTGTATATTTCAAAAACCTAGAAAAAAAGGACTTGAATGTTTTCAACATAAAGAGACAATAAATGTTTGAGAAAAGAGACAGGTTTAAATTGATTTAGACATTACACAATGTATAAGTGTATTGAAACATCACATGATGCCCTTAATATGTGTAATTTTTATGTTTTCATGTGTGAGCTAAAATAAATTGAATTTTTAAAGTGTTAAAAATCATAAAAAGTACAATAAAAAAGAAATAAGGGTCATTGAAAAGAAAAAGTGGCTGAGGGAATGTAAAGAGGGGTGGAATGAAGGCACCTTTCATTTCTGAAGAAGAAAGGAGATGCATAGAGTTGGGGCTCAGTGGTGTGTGCCTATTATCCCAGCTACTTGGGAGGCTGGGGCAGGAGGATTGCAAATTTAAGGCCAATTTGAACTACATAGTGAGAGCCTATCTAGAACCGAACCGAACAGAACAGAACAGAACAGGCTGGGGAATGTAGCTCAGTGGTTAGGCACTTGCCTAGTACATGTGAGCCCATGAATTCAACCCCCAGGGCTGTAAAAGGGAAAGAAAGACACAGACATAAATCGGAAGAATTGTCTTTCTTTATTTCTGAATCTCACCCATATGGTACATTTCCCTCCAGAGTTCCCGATTTTCAGAAGCAATGAACAACAAGGGAGAACAGGACTTAGTACCTGGCGGTGTTTTTGCACAAGCACCTCTCTAGGGTATTGTTCGTTTCCCCCTGAGGGTCTTCACAAAGGTCTCCCTCTTTATCCTTGTTCATGCAGTGAACTTCTAACAAAGCCTATGGGCCCTTTTCAGAACAACATTTTTAAATGCATAAAATAAAAATATGTAAAATTACAAAGAAGCCATTTGCACTGAATTCAGTTGAGACTCCCTGAGACTAGATGGACTACAACAGTAAAACAAAAATGGGGAAGCAAGGTCTATCCTTCTAAATGCTTCCAGATCACTGGGTACAGTGACCTCACTGAAGACGAACGTATTTGCCTCAGCAGACAGCTATAAAAACTAACCCAATAAAACTTGATTTGAAAGTGATGCGGCTGATTGTCTATTTCCTAACAAAGCATGGAATCTAACATATTCCGAGTTGTACTTCAGCAAAGTGTTTCACTTATCAAATGTTTCCAGAACATCCAATTCATTTCTTAATTTCTGTTTCTCTTTCATCATCTCCCTCAAAGTACTTCTGCTCTATTACAATCTTTGATCTAAGTCTTAGATATTGACAAAGGATTTGGTTTATCCTGAACTAGATTCCACCATTCCCTATTAATGAAGCAAACAGCACTAGAAAGGGATCTAATGTAAGTAATCCTTTATGTGAACAGTAACTGCGAGCTTCATAGATTGCTTGATTGCATGTCTAATCATTCATGATAATTCATCCACTGGGCTTGATTTGGAGGCAATGCTTTTTGATATGTCAAATCTAACACCCATCACAACTTAGCATCTTTGTGCAGAGTATATGACAGAGAACTATATCCATCCACATGACGAAATGTGGTCCCTGTACCATCTCTCCACTTGGGAGAGCCTCCAAATACCTCTTTTAATAAAAAGGCAAGGACTTAAATATCTCCAGGCCAGAAGGCAGAAATACTTTGCTATCTAGTTTTTCTTCTCAGTAACAATCTTTTCAATCAAAGAACTCAATCAATTCCATGTATCCTATAGTATTGTTTCAGATAAAACTATTATATTCCTTGCACCATGATGTCCTTTCTGATAACTGGAATCAGTTTATACACATACGAAAATATACTATCCTTACCCTTCTACATGAGAACTCAATAATTCTCTCTCTCTCATTCCTTCACACACACACACACACACACACACACACACACCTTTATCCAGCACCTTCTCTGCCTTTGCATCTCAGAGCAGAAATAGGAGTAAAAATATAAAAATATTAGATACTGCCTTTTGACTTGCCTGCTAACACAATAAAACAGCATTGTAAACTGAATCCTACGAGTCTGCTGCTCTTATTGCTCTCTTTGCTGGTATTACTTCATGGATATTAGAAGCCTTAGGGATATTGGAATATGAATAAAGATTTTTTTTAAATCAGCTGGATTTTTTTTTCTTGGTTCTGTTTCTAAAAATAATGCAGTTTGCAAAAACAGAAGGTTTGGTTTATAACACAAACAAAATTGTTACATTCTGAATGGGTTGTAAGTACCTGATTCTTTGCCTTTTTACTCATCCCTGCAAAAAAAAAAAAAAAAATCTGCAAATCCATTTGCTAACCAGCTGTACCTCTGTGCGAAACAGATAACAACCTGTGCAAGCCAGGGTTTGCTGTGAATCGGTGCTGATAGGCCTGAATCTCATAGCTTTTTTTAAATGCTAATGACAAGAAACATTTCCGAAGCCAAAACGCTCTTGTAGATCTGTCTTCCTCTATTATGACTGATATTTGCTTGTAAGTACATAGAACACTTGTTCCCCGTTCCTTATCTGCGGTGCTGCAGCATGCTGACCTACATACCATTCAGCACAATATGATGCACAAACATCTTCTATATAATTTTTCATTTTCGACTTAAAAACAGTAGAGGCAAAATAGGATTGCTGCAAATCTAACAAAGAGATGGCATTATTTCCAAATAAAAATGTGCATTTTTCCAAAGAATTTATTTGTCTAGCAGCATGAAGTTCATACATAGCAATGCTAGGGAAAGGGTGTTGAATTGCGATTAGAAGCAAAAGACTTAAGGAAAGAAACAAAACCCCACTACCCAAGAATAATTAAACTAACTTATTTCTCACCACAATTAAAAGTTCGGCTTTTGTGAGCCGTGTTTTTGCAGTATCACAAGTGCGGCAAATATAATAAGGTGGAGATATGCACAACAACAAAGGAATAAAGGTAGAAAGTGACACGGGCAGCTATAGAGGGGGAAGAAATAATCTATTCTCGCACTTTCCACTATTGGAGCACTCCAAACCATACTGTTTATCCTTTTTTTAATTTCTTGCTGTTATGGCTGCCACTCTGTAGGTCTCCCCACCACTGATTCCACACTTGATTTGCCAGCAAAACTGTTCATAACTGCAGTCGAAACCCTAAGCTTGTGGTTATCAGATGACCCTACCTTCTTAATGCTCGCAAGACCATTGTAATTGCAAATACAGCCCAGCCACATAAAAAGGAAGGCTGCATTTCTAGAACAGGGCACAAAGGAGAGGCAGAGGCATCGACAAGGTCAAAGGGTAAATGGGGTGACTAGCCAAATTGAAAACCCCTCATTAACTTGGAACACAGCTGGAAGTCTTTAGTCACATTGCCCTGCCTTCACCAACAGAAAAGGTGGCTGGCGAGTGCTCCGAGGTTTAATATTTAATGATCAGCTGTCTCTGTTTTCCAAGTTTGATGTTTCTAAAACAATTGGAAAATCCACAAGTAAGATTAAAATGGTTTGGGTTGTGGCCCAAATGACCTTTTTCCTTGCACTTTAAGTCACTTATTTTGTTTCCTCATTATTTTGAGGAGTCCTGAGTAAGAACACTGCAGCAAACACTTTGCTACTGTTGTCCAACATGAGAAATGTTTGCAGCATGAATCACATTTTTGAATCCTTGTTTTATGGTTCTCCAAAAGTGGAGCCGCCCTTTACAAAGACATAGTCATTATTTAAGTCCATCCAGCTAGAAGTCTATTTTCCAAAAACCCAGCTCAAAAATAAAATAAATTTTCACACTTTTTGCAGTTTTACAGTTATTCTACTTAATTGTTTGCACCAGCCAAATTTATCCATCAGCTGCCAGAAGCCTGCTTATTTGTGAGCAGCGTTAACCCAGCATTTTATAATTTCTATGTGATATAGTAAACAGAGCATTCTGTAGAGAGTTTGGAAACTCAGTGTTTTATCTCTGCTTTATAGTAAACTGGCTGTGTGACTTTGAACAAGTCACTTAACCTCTCTGAACCTGCTGACTTGGGTTTTGGAGGAGTTAAATGATAAGAGCTCTTCTGGCTGCAAAATTCTACAATTGGCTCCCTGTATCTTTTTCATCTGGGACCGCTTACTCATCACGGTTGGCTCATGCTAACTGCTAAATACCATGGAATGGTTTTCTACATGCTTATTTCAGATGATACTGAAAGCTCCCCAAAAATCTTGTCTCTCAGCATTATCACAAATATACTGAAGTGATAACTAGTGTCCACTCTACTATACATTGCTAATGGCAATGTCATACTCCCACATGAGTTCCACAGGTCTAACTTATTAATGGTCTATGCTAATGCAATTTCCAGAAAGTATGCTGTTATTAAATTTTCTGGAATTTCAACACAGCAAAACAACATATAACTGCTTGATAAATTACTCAGAATAGATTCGGTAATTTGTGTAAGAGTGCCTAAATCCAGTTAAAGTTAATTTCTAATTTTCTTATATTTATGTCATTCAGAAATACACTGCTGGTCCAGGGGCAATATTTCTAAAACCCAAGTGAACTATTAATTTTGTTTGGGTTAAGCATAAAATGTTAACCATGTATAATATTCACAATTTGCCAGTTACTCTTCAATTTCTTCCAAACACGGTCTCTGTATTTTTTTCTAATATGACTGAGGCTTTGTGTACATCTCTGTTTTTTTTTTTATCTCAAATACAAGAAAAAAGATAGATAGAGATATTGAGCCACAGTTCCTAGTAAATACCAATTTAACATTAAATCTTTCATAGACTACGCAATGCGTAGTCTTTACTGTTTTTAATGACTTAGATGAAAATATAATAGTCAAACATCCTAGGTCTGTTTCTTTGGGTACCTATTTATAAAATACACTCAAATGAAGGGCTCTACTTCCTCACTGTCATCACCACCTAAAGATAATGATCACATTGTTTAATTCGGTCTGATACTATGTTAGGCAATATAGGTAGAATCATTTATATAGTTATAATCATTGCCCCATGAGAGATGAGAAGATGACAATAAGATGGATTCGCCCACACAGAACACAGATTATGAAATATATGCATCAGGTAGAATTTCTATAAGGAATGTAGAAAAAGTGTATTTTAAAAGTTGTGCCCTAGTAATATGCTTTAGGCTTCAACATACAGTTAGTTATATACACACATACACCAATGTACTAAACATCAAATGTGGTAAAATAGGTAAGAAACCTAACAATTACCCACAAACAGAAGTTGACATGTCTATTAAGGTACAATTAAAGAATTTCAAAAGTCCATATGCAAGTTAGGAAGACAATGAGGTAACCAATTTTAACCAAATCCCTTTATTTATTTCTTTACTTAATATTCATTGAGTTCTTACAATTCAAACAGTATATTTTTGCTGAGTTCAATAACTCATGAGGGACATAAAATGGTCAAAAAAGAAATCACATTGATTCCTAAAGCATTTTCATAACAAAATTTGCAAATCAAGTAAATTGATGATATATTGTTAATAAAATATTTCAAATCTGATTTTTTAAATTTGAAAAGATATTACCTTAATTATTTTTTGATGCTATCACTGGAGACATTTCAGAGTTTTATTGTCATCATTCTTTTATTGCAAATAGAATATATGACCCATTGTATTTAACTTTGAAGATGCAATTAATCTGCTAACTCTAGATTATATGAAACTAGATGATCCAAATCATTGTCACATTTAATCCCCAATGTGACACCGAGTTACTGGAAAGGTAACTAAGAGGAGTATGTTCCAAGCAAGGCTGGCAAAATAAATGCTACGGTCATGACTACTAAAGTCGCATTTCCATGTCATTTCCATTTGGTACCTTAAGTCCACATCTATCACTCCAAGTGATTTTAGGATCACCCTGCCCTCCCTTAGGGACATTCAAGAAGTTTCACCCAGGTTGATTAATCCATAACAGTTGTTTATGTATTCCATTTGCCTGGAATAACACAGTTTATACCTTTTCTGGCATAATTATTCACAGTTTTCACTGACACTTTCAAAAAAGACCCTGATTAGGGATGATTAATTACACAGGTCCCCTTACTATAATACAATCTACATTACATACACTGAGCCCTGCATTAGAATAAATTTGAATCCTGAGTCAATACCAGAAACCAGCTGATAAAGATGCAAATTTTTGCTAGAATTTATAACCCACCACTTCCGTGAAATGGGCACAGTCTTTAAAGAAACCATCTGAATAGGCTACTCTGCCTGACTCATGGCTTGTGATTATACAGCCTATCAAACCTATCAGGGACATGGCCAAGATCCCCAATCTCCCAAAGGAGTATATGGCAAAGGCTTAAATAAATGAGACAAGTTGTATGATTTTAGGGCTCCAGGAGGATCAAAACCCTCTAGCAGAGTTCGAGACTCTGGGGGCTGAGACTCTGGCCCTCCCATATTTATTAAGTTTTCAAACAAAGAGAGGGGACACTGAGGAAAGCACAGGAAATGAGCATGATCTTGGGAGTCACTTCAAAGATTTCTCCAAGTAGTGAATTACACCAATTTAGGAGAACCGTTTTATCTCAAGATGACATTTACGGTGAAAGTGAGACAATAAGAGAGAGAAGCCTACAGCTGCAGTCTCTATCTCCTTAATTGGGGTTGGAGCCAGGCATCGTCAGCTGTGGCCTTGTCTTGCCTTTTGAGGTATCTTGGGCCTCACGGGCCACTACAGGTCTCAGCCAGGACCAGTGAATCACAGAGGCTCACTTACTGTGAATCAGCTCCGATCACCAGCAAGGGACCGAGGCCTAGGACAGACTTACAGATAAGCATTGAAAGCCAATTAGTTCATTTCACATCCCGCTCAGAGCTGCTTCATAGTGATCTACAGCACAAATCAAAGCTTTCCTCCACTTGTACCTATTGCCCTTACTAAAAATTCCCAGGATACAGCCAAGCTCTACTGGCTTGTACAATCCTTGACTCCACTCCAAACTTTTTAAAAACAAAATTTCTCTTACTAACCTTGGTATCTACTAATACCTTTTACATTCAGCCTTGTTTGTAAGAACCACTCAATAAAAACTGAAATGCCTGGATCATCTAGTCAAACACCTTAATGGTTGGCCTAATTCTTTATATCCAGCTATTTGTCATTGTGTAGATTTAAAGAAACCCAGAAAACAGACAAATGTCAGGCCCTTGCATGTTTGTGGGGAAAACACAGGTGCCCAAAGAAACAAGTAACATCCACACTTAACTATTTCTTCCTCTCCTAGTAACTTTCAATCGATTTTTATGTTCTTTAAACAGCAGCTAATTGGCTATGTCTACACCCTAGATATTCTAAGGATCAGAGCCAGATCTTCCCATATAAAACCTCCAACCAACAGTTGCTTCCACCTGGATCTCCTCAACAAATAAAGTCAAATTTTGAGGCAGAATCTTGCAAGGAGATAGTACATCCTGCCACAACTTTTACAGCATCTCAGAAACTCTTTGCTTCATGGAAAGCCCATCCTGGTGATCACAGAATAGTGAAAAGTGAAATAGGAGATAAGGGGAGAATTTAAAATAAATTTTTGTTCATTACATTTGTTAAAAAAAAAGTTGAGGTTTGTCAACACATTATTAGCAAGAATGGAAGTATTTAAATAAACATTCACAAGTTGCACTAAAGCATCTTGACTGTTTTTACATTTCCAAATTTTAACTTGTCGTGTTTGAAGTCATGACTGTAGCACACTTGTGATTTTTTTCCCATATTACACAAGCAAACTAAATAAATGTTGTGACTATACCTAACAGAATGACTCCTATAAACCTATCACACGGATGGAATCAAAAACTGTCACATAATTTGACATTGTCTGATAAGAAAATGATTGTCTACAACATCCATCTATCTCTGAAAAACAGAATGGTTTTCAAGTTGGAAAGAAGCAATATTAAAAAAAAGAAACCTGGGTCCTGCAATACAGACTCCATGGATACTTATATTCCTTAAGAAGGCTTGAGTCTGGGAGCTTTCTCCCTTTATCAGCCAGCATAAAAGGTATTTCCGTAAGAAGTAAGGAACAAAGGAAGACTTTCATTTGCAAAAGAAAGTTTAATGGCACAGTCTGTAGGAACTTTTATTTATGCTGCATCTGGCATCATTTTTAACTATCTGTGGAACAGAGCTGCCTATGCCAGTGCCAACAAGGAAATGTTTCCATGTCTAACACATAAACTCTTGTCATGAACCTATGAGCCCAGCAGTTCCATCAGAAACAGTCTCCTGGGCTCTGGCAGAGACAACACACCTGCCTTCAGGGTCTGCCTCTCGACTTCTGCTTGTCTAGAAAGCTCTGCCACTTACGCCATTTCACAACACAACTGACAAATCTCAGTGTTTCCTCATCTCAGGGTAAAGTCTCCTTTGAATTAGCCTTGCATTTAGCAGATGGATAAAGCTGAATTGAGCAAATCTTTTCATTCATTGCATAGTTCCTCTTGGTTAAAAACATTTTAAAATTTTTAGTTTTCAATCTCCAACTTTATCTAAAAGTATTATTTTTCCTTTTCTTCTTTGAACAAAAAAAAAGTGATCCATGCATATAGGTTTGTCTTTTAACAAGGAGAAATCCAGTTGTTCAGCCAACCTGGTTCAACACAGGAGGAAACATAGGATTGAGAATCCAGAAACTTGGTTTCTAGGACCAAATCAATCACATGCCAGTTCCTGGATTTCTTTGGACATGTTGTTTCATCTTCTTCATCATAACATCATAATACCATAACATCATAACATAAGAATCTTGGCTAACATCTTTCCAAATTCCCATTCTAACTCTCAGATACATCTATGAGTCTCTAGCACAAGCCTAACTGTACCATCATGAGCATCTGAGTTAGACATGACAAGCATGTTTGGGATGCACTTAAAAGCAAGTTTGAGCTTCAAAACCTTCAGATTCTGACCATCAGCCCCAGTAAATGTATAGACCTAATTCATCCAGGTAGGAAGGTAGCTTAGTGTTAAGACACAGTCTGACAAAGATATCCAGTGGGAGCCATATGCTTGTTTTGCTCTCAAAGAAATGAAGATGCTGCCAATATCTGTGATGTAGCCTTCTAGGGTTCAAAATGAAGAAATTAACCTCTTTTCAATTTTAAATCAAGAAAAACAATCTTTATAAACATGAAATCTGAGCCAGGGATATAGCTCAGCAGCACAGCACCTGCCTGGCAAATATGAGGTTCCGAGTTCAATTCACTAGACAAAAGAAAGAAAGAAAGAAAGAAAGAAAGAAAGAAAGAAAGAAAGAAAGAAAGAAAGAAAGAAAGATCTTAAGATTTCAAGAATCGGGGTGAGGATTTAGCTCAGTGGCATAAGTGCCTGCTTGGCAAGCAAAAGGCAGTGAGTTTGATCCCTGGTACAAAAAAAAAGATTTTAAGAATTGCTTCTGGTTAAATATACCACACTGTAAAAGTTTAGAATCTAGCCATAACAGTTGTGAACCCAACTATTAAAATCATACCTTTTTCCTTATGATTTTCAACCTTTTAAAATCCAGTTTATTCTCCCATAGTAGCAAGCCCATGATTTTAAAAATGGGAACTATAAACTTGCCCCTCTTCACTAAAATTAAAATCTCCTTCTCTTCTCTCACATCCTCTTGTTTTTACCATGGAATCGCTGCAGGACGCCCAGGTTTCCGATTGCTGCAGCCCAAACCAGGTCAGCCAAGAGCAAAACTGGATTTACCATAGGACACCGAACTGCCAGAGTGTCCATAAAAGCTGGTTGCAGAGCAAAGTAAAGGAAACAGTCTCCAGCTCCAGAAACCCTGCCTACCTACAAGGGGACTGACGGCTGGAGAGCCGCACATGATCACGTCGGGGGTTCACCTTCATTCATCCCAGTGGCTGCCAGCACTCGCTCACTCCCAGCGGAGCTCAAGCATTTCCGGGTAGGTAGGCCACAGGCCGAGCACGTCAAAGCTTTCCTTTGTCACCGGCGCTGACAGTTATGTTCTGAGTTTCCATGAACTACACATTCAGTTGAAGCCAGGACAGGGTGGGACAAAAAAGAGGTACACAGATGAATAGTTTTTATATCCTGTAGGGATACCCTTGAAACATGTTAAAAAATGTCAGTCAGGACATCTGGTCAGCTGTCCTAATCCATATTGGGGTTTTTAGGCTACTGTTATGCCCCAATATGCTTTGAACATTGCCAATATGCTTTCTCCACAGAAGCAGCAGTGTGTCCCCTTTGGTTTCTCAGCTCATCCCCAGCACTAGAGTTTATAGTATCACGTACAGAGCAAAATGAAAAACCACATACTGTATCTCATGTGTCTGGCTAATGAAATGGGTCGGATCAACCTTGTATAATCAGGGACAGGAGCGATTGGCTTAGGTTGGGTCCATCTTGCAGACTGCAAAAGAGTCAGCTGTCACCAGTGCCATGCGGCAGATGGACAGTTTGCATCCGATTTCCAGTCAGGCGCCAAACCCTTTAGACGCTTTGGCACACTGAGCACCATCAGGCAGCAGCCTTTGATGTTCTGCAGATGGCTGTGGCAGCCATCTTGCCTCTGCATCCTGAGAGGCCTGCGTCTTACTCTCAGGCGGCGTTCACTCTGGCCTAGGCCCATGGTCAGTCAGAGTTGGGCCACGGGTCTGAGAGGCTCTCATCGACAGCCAGAACCTTCATCAGCTTCCACTTGTACCTGTAGACCTGTAAATGTTCTTGTAAAAATTTCTTAAATGTTTTTAAATTCTTTTAAAAAGCAGTTGGAAGGAAGGAAAGAAGGAAGGAAGGAAGGAAGGAAGGAAGGAAGGAAGGAAGGAAGGAAGGAAGGAAGGAAGGAAGGAAGGAAAACAACTCTCGTCTGATTCCTTCTACTGAGATTTTTGGAGGTAAACACGCTCTGCCTCTTCCCAGCCCCCTAGTCCAATCTCTGGAAGCTAATCATTCTTCTTCCCTAGTAAGAGAGATTCCAGATTCTGCCAGACCTTTCACATACATCAACTACTGTGTAGACAGCATGAGAATCAAACAAAATCAGGATGAAAGAAAGAAAGCTAAAACATGGGTTGCCTCAGTTTTCCCTCTAGACCTTCTGAAGCACACTCCCTCATACTTCTCTGGTATTGCCACCCAAAGTGGCAGCAAGCGGTAATTTCAGGTAATCAGGATTGCAATTTCAAAGGTTTTTAATTGGGTGTCCATTTTAAGACACCCTCAGAGCTCTGCTTCATCTGACTTCCCCTAAACTCCAAAGCTTCATGGTGGTAAGACTAATCCCATACAGTGAACAGCCCGGGGAAATCTGTCACAAAGCTGAGCCCAAAGGTCTTCCAAATGGAGCCCTGCACATTTGGTAGGAGTAGTTAGGAATTCTGACTGGCACGATTAGGAAGAAGTCATGTCACTATACCACAAAGGCCAGGACAGGGCACTCCCACCAGAAGATTAACAGGGAAATTTCTACTTCATTTCACACCCCCTTGATAGAATAGGGCAGACAGCAAGAAGTTTAGTGCAAGTGACTGACAAAAATTAAAAACAAACTCAGTGGAAATAAATTCAATAATGTGTGATTTCCAGCTACTCAAAAGTAATAGAAATATTTGGTAAAAATATATAGATATAAATTGCCAATTAATGCAAACTGGTTAAAGCCAGAAAATGGAAAAAAATAAAAAGTTAATTAGAGCTTTTTGAGGCTTTGTTATATATACATCATTTGCAGGTGCTACAAAAGTGAAAAATAACCATTATAATTACTAGTATTCAAAGATTCATATTTTTCCTGTGTAATTTATTTAGGATTATCAGTTTCCTTGTAGTTATACAAAAGCCCTGTCAAGGTGTTTTCCACGTGTTTGGCTCGGGTAAGTTCCAAAAACAAGCCAAAATGCTGTTGTGTTTCACCCAGTTCAGGGAAGCTACTTTGAGGGGGGGAGGAGAAAAAAACAGGCCAAGTTTTACCTGGATCTCTATCTTGGTTAAATTATCTTACATATGTTTTAATTTTTTTTCTTATTCAGTCTTTATCTTTTTTCTCTCTCTTTGTTAAAATACATCTGTGTTTGTTGACTGCCCCAGATTATATCTAAGTGAGGAGTGGGTACTAGCACCTGGTATAGTATATGTAGCTTAACAATACATATCATTACATTATTTACAGCTCATTTTGTGTTATTCAATAGTAAACTGCAAATTAACCCTTCAAGAACTGGTCCAGGAAAATGGTCTGTTAGGCATGAGATACCCAATGAGGGCTTTTCTTCCCCCAGCAGAATTGTTAAGAGTACATCTATAACTGTACTCATAAACATGGAAGTGTGTTCATTACGGCAAGGATGTCCACCCCAGCCTGCTAATTCCTCTCTCAGGAAATCTGTTTCATAATGATATTCCTTACTACAACACACTTGTACTTATGCTGATAACACAGGTTATAAAAGGGACTTGGAACGGGAGTCAATTAATGTACTGGCTCTTTAACCTCCTTTATTAGAGTACACTGGGCACTGCAGGGACTGGATGCTATGCTGCTGGCAATAGAAAGACCCAAGTGATAATCATTTCGTGCCATCTCAGCCTGTCCTCAGTTCTCAGGAATACACATCGTGACCTGACCTCATTAGACACTGATTCAGCTGCAGGCAAAAAAAAAAAAGCAGGGGAGTTGGTGAATGTGGGTACCAAGAAAGAACCTCTGTCACACCTGAGAAGGAGAAACGGCCATCACCCAGACCAACCCAGGGTCCATGGTACAATTTACTGATCAAGGAAGTTCTACTGAGTGGGGGGACTGAAAAGCCAGGTTTGGGGAAACTGAGCCCAGACAAGCATGACAACAAGCCTAAAGCCACCCTGCTCGTGAAGAGCAAAACCAAAGCTAGAGAATTCAGAATTCTTGATTCCTAAGAGGGGATTCCCAACTCATCTCCTCCACTTTTTCAATGTTAAATGAAGCCACTTATTAATAAGAAATCATTAAAAATTGTACCTAGGAAAGGTAAAGGACTAGAAATATAAATATAAATAAATTGGGAGGAGGGATGGCAGAATTTTACTCATAAACTGGATTGCAAGACAGGAAGTACGAGTTTCAAATAAGCTCTTTGCTAATCAGAAATTTGGTTTCTCTTTTTCTGCTCTAATTTGCATTAATAAGGAAATAAATGTATGTGTTGGGCCAAAAGCAAACACATTCTTAATAATGTGAAGCTTTCTGAAAGATGGATACAGTATAATTCGAGGTGAGAAAGAATTCTATTCTACTTCACTATCCAAACACTACTGCTAACCTTTAAAGAACCCAACAATGCCTTATTGCTGAATTAATCAGTCTCAAGATTATCAGTAATTTAGCTACATTTGTTGGTAATTAGTTTGATAAATTAAGATCTGCAATAGAAAACATGACATCTTATTGTTCCCAAAGTTTTATGGTATTTTCTAAAAATAGCAGCAGCTTTATTTTAAAATGTTCATTTATATTGCAAGAAGACAAACAACAAAACTCATAGTTTGCCGAGTCTGGCTCCAGACAACAACTGCCTGCCCCAGATCCACCGGGCAAAATATCAAAGGCTAGCCGTTCGTCATGCAAACTTCAAACATGTGGTTTAAAGTAATATTCAGATTCTAGGAGTGTGGGCAATGGCTTCTAGACAGTGAGAAACTATCAGTTTAATTCCTTCGTGTTTCCTTTCTTTTCTATAATCATGGAACAAATGAGCTGGTAGAGAAATACTATTAAAAATGGTGAAACAGAGAGATATTTCCATGTTAATCGAATGGTTCTGTGTGTATTAAGAGTGCAAAAATGGTAAATGAGAAGCCAAGCTCTTTTGCATCAAAACTGTCCGCAAGCAGGATGATTTCTTGGGGCTAATTTCCACTCCGGAGATAGTGAAAGTTATTTTAAATGACCAAAGCCATTTCATAAGGGTAAGAGCACATCGCCATGTCCACAGGGTCAGAACTGCTCATTCTCAGAGATTTGAAATGCCCCAGAAGCGCCAGTGATACAATTCCCTCCCATTCACAATAAATGGAGATGAGAAAAGGTATCTCCCTCCAAAATATGCTAAAAATATAGCAATTACCTGATACAGATGTGGTGTTATAAACTCCTGTTCCAAAGCATTCTGTTTCAACCATGATTTCCATTGCAGAAAACTATACTAATAGAAACATCCCTATTAATCTGAATTTGAGATATTTCATACAATGTATATTACCTTTCTGCTGCCTGCAACCTTCTGCCAGGTTTTTTTTTTTTCTTTTTAGGAGGTGCTTTGAGGGGACCATACTATGAGAACAATACACAGCTGCTGCTGTATAGAGATATCTAATTGTCAATATTGTAGAAATTCTACAGCTTATTACGTGCATTCAGTCTAATTCTGGGCAAATTGCCAGTCACTTCAGGGACAATCAAGTGAGCCACATTACACGTGGTACAGCATCACAGCTTTAAGATACCCGGCTGTTTTGCCTCTGGCCAGAGAATGTTTGTACCCATGCTACTGAGTGAAGGGGGGTAACCACAAATAAAATAAAATTTGTATTTTTTCAAGTGGGCTGCATTTCAAGCCCAGATGTTAGTAATGAAAGATTCAATTTAAGGATTTAAATTACAAATAAATAAAGTATGAAACAGATGTGATTTTTAAGGAAGTTCAAATTATCCAGGAAGAAAAATATCTCTGTGCATGACAAAGTAATAGGGATTGTCTTGAAGAGTCTGTTGAAAACAATCTGCTAAGCGCAATTCACCCTGAGGACAGGATTGGTTTGGAATGGGAAGGACTGGTGGAGCTTGTCATTAAACAAAAATTGTGTTTAATAAAACTTTATAACCGTGATTAATCCTATGAGGCCCTAAAGGAGTTTGCAGTTTCTGATAAACACATTTTCCTTGTTTGCAATGGTAATGATATTTCGAAGTGAATGGAATAAGAACAAAAAAAAACTCTTAAGAGTAGAAAAAAGAGGGTTTGGCAGGTATATAAAATTACAGAAACATGAAAGAGACACAGGCCACCCATTGGGAAAGTGCATTGATGTGTGTGTGACACGTGTGCCATAGAAGGGCATAAATATTACTGGAAAACAAAGCTATTGAGCAGGCAGTAATGGAGCACATCTTTATTTATACAGACAAGCTAATAAGGCTTTTTTATTCTAAGCTGATCATTAGGTTTGCCTATCAAAAAGATGACAGTGATATAAGACACAGTGTCTCATATTTGGAGACTATTCTATGAAAATGAAATCAGAAGGGACCATTCAGAGCTTCACTGTCCAATACAGTACCATTAGTCATATGTATCTATTTAAATTTTTAATTTTAATCAATTAAAATTAAATACATTTTAAATTCCATTTTCCATCATGTTAGGCACATTCAAGTCCTGGACAGCCACATGTGGCTAGTGGCTACCATACTGGAAATGCGGATAAAGAACATTCCATCAACACAGAAAGTTACACTGGACCGCGCTGCTCAAGAACAATGAAAGAGGTAAGAGTTTGAGTTCTTTCCAGCCATTGGCCCTCATACCATTTGGTTTCCCCTTATCACTCTGAATGTCTTGCCCTTCCATGTGTGCAGACACACGTTTATATCCTGATATTCAAACAAGGCTAACAAAAGTGATTATTACAGTAATCCTCTGTCATTTGTCTCCAACAGGTGACTGAGGACAAATACCTCCAGAGTCTCCTTCTTGATGCACAGATGTACAGGTGCCATAGCACCAGCAGCCATCCCCACCTAATCAAGGGCCACAAAGCTAAGTCATTTTGTAGCAACTTGGATGTTGGGAAACACAAACTTCAAAACAACAGACCTATAATAGAAAAACTAGGTCACAAAAACGTTACTCTTTTGACACACAAGCATCAGCAATGTCATCATGTAGTGGTGGAAATCTTATCTCTTGGGCATCTCCCCTAGTGCCAACTGAGCATCACACAAAGCCACCCTGAAAGAACAGCACAGCTTCTTTGTGCACAGGGCATCACCCATGTGCTCCGTGAACTTTTGCTGACTCCTTGGAACTGCCAGCAGCCATTTCACTTGGATTCTGGCTGTGACAAAAGCAGCACTGCCTCCCTGGCATCAGATGGAAAATGCAATTTTATGAAAACTCAAAAGTCAACATCTTTCAAAAGTCAAAACTTTCAATATGTGCCAAAGTAATTACTGAAAAACTTTCATGGGGACTTCAAATTCCAAGAGCACTTTCAAAATGTATACATTTTTCTCTGTAGTAAAATAGGTGCTTTTATGTTATTTCCCACACAGACTTCCTTGATTCTCTGTTTACTGAAGGATTTTTCTCTCACAAGTTACATACAGTTCTTTCTCTAATGTTAGGATAATGCAAATATTAAAGAAATCCTAGGATATTGGAGGTAGATGGGACTCAAGAGATGGTCAAGCCCGGGTTCCTGAGCAAGGTCCACAAAACAAGTAGAGGGTTCATGAATGGGCAGCAGGGAGCATGTGAATCTGTATATCAAACTAGATATGGACGTTTTCTGAGAAGGTTCATAGCTAATATCAAATCATCACAGACCAAAGGAAAACCAGAACCATGGCTCCGACCCATTTTATATAAGAAAACTGAGGCTCAGAAACAAAGCAACATTCCAAAAAAAAAAAAAATCACACCAATTAGTCTATGACTCAGGTCAAGCTGAAAAATCTTCTCTGGAATCATAATTCTCTGCAATTTCCACTGTAGTAAGCTGCAAAGGGCGTGTTTTATTTACTTGTAGGTGGGAAAAAAACTGAATCCAAAATCCTTGTATTGCTGTAAGTTCAAAAAGCCAAACAAAATCATAATTGAATATTGTGGACTTCAAAGAAATATTCAGTTGTAGGTGTGTTATATTTTGTGTTACCACTGCACAAACTCTCAACAGCTACTTACGTTGAGGAAAATTTGGAGAAATCAGTGCTGCTTAGAAAACCATTCTCTGCCTTTCTCCAAATTTTAGACCTATTAGAACCCACTACTGATTATTTTCTACCAACATATGTGTTTTATTCTCAGTTAAATTCATTCAAAGTGTTCTGCTATACAATTTAGAATTTGGTGGTAGATAATGGTTACAGTGAGGCCTCAATTGTTTAATGGCTACAAGATTAAACTTCCCACTACTTGAACAGCAAAGTTCAAAACAACTCTGCCCAGTGTTCTTAACTGAAAAAACCTGTATCAAGGACACTGCATCCCACCACTGCGCGAAGGGTGCTGCTTCAGGTCTAAATGCCCCTCTCTTTAGAGCTCATGTTAGTGCAGTAAAATACTCATTATTGTGCGTTCCGCCCACACACACTTTGTTTGCTCAAAATATCGTAACTCTGGCTCCAAAGCAAGCTAGTGATACCAGCAGTAAAGGTAAGAGGAAAACTGGGAGAACCACAATAGAATTAAAGAAAGAAATTGTAAAATATATTAAAGCCCTGGGAAAATGAATTATAAATGTAATTTTTGGGCCTCAAAACCAATTATTTGATTTTTCTATTATTATGGGAAAAATATGTTTAGTTCTTGAACTTTTCAGTATTCAAACACAAATTTGGAACAGAGTACAACCACTGATGTATTGTATTAAGAAATGTATGTATGCTAACATTACTTGCTTATCAGCAATTTTTAAAAGGTTAAGGAAAAAATTATCTGGTTTTTAACTGAAATTTTTAAGATTTTGACCATGCATTACATCTTCCACATCATAATGGTTTAAGGGCCTAGACTAAAAACAAATGCGCTTAATCTTGACTCGATAGTTTACCATCAAATAAGCTCTGTGACCTAGGACAAAACAATTAACCTTTCCAAATCTCAACTTTCTCACTTATGCTGTGGAGTTAAGAATAGAATTTTTATAAAATAAGCTCAAGAACGTTGAGAAGTATACAGTGCAGAGGAAGTGTAAGAATTAGTCCACAATTATAACAAATTTTACTTGCTAAACAGCAGACATTTTAAAGTGCATAAAAAAATCTGTAAACCCACTTCCATTGGTTACGTGATACACTCCACTCTATGTCGTATCCTCATCCTAATGTGACATTAGTTGTAAAAAGATTCTTTACTAATGCAGGGAAGGATTTTGAAGTCACCACGGGTTATCTCAGTGGTCCCTAAGTCAGTGGTAAATGCCTTTATGAGATGTGGAGAAGAGCCACATGGAGGAAAAGGAGAAGGCCGGGGAAGGGCAGAGGCAGAGGTTAGGGTTATACAACCACGAGTCAAGGAATGCTTGGAGCTATAAGAGCCTTGAGAAACCGATCTCCCCCAGAGGCTGGAGACAGGCCAGGCCTCCAGACTTGTAGACTTCTGGCCTTCAATACTATGAAAGAATAAATTATTTTGTTTTAAACTACCAAGTTGGTGTTAATTTGTTATACCAGCCACAGGAAACTAATACACCCATTATGCCTTAAGTACAATTGTGTAAACTGTTGATTAATACATAATCTATCCCAATATAAAACTGGATGATTTTTAACAAATCTCACAAATCCTAAAATACTCTATTTATAGTTAACAAAACTAACAATATGGTCATCAAAGAACATTTGTCTCCTTGAGCGCCTCCCTGACTTCTAGGTCTGCCTTTCTCTGGTGCTGCATCATAGTTAATGCTGCCCACAGAAAGAATGGGGTCACTTCAGAGACCCACCCTCTTCTCTACTCCCCTGGTTCACCTTATCTCGTTCTTCCTCAAAGAGAACAGATTTAAGGGAAGCATCTTCCTTGGCTTCACAACAAAGAGGGAAATGAGTATAGTCAGTCATCAAACTCAGGGATGAGTCCACCAACCAAATTAAGGCATGAGAGGGTGGCCTGACAAAAACACACATGGATTAAAAGAACAAATGGAATGTTCTGCTTTTTATAAGGATTCAGAAAAATCAAAGACTTAGAAGAAAACTGTGCATAGAAGAAAAATAAACAATTCTATTTCATTCTATTACAAGTGGTTTTAATAATAATCTCTTCAGGACCTTTACAAGCCTATAAAATGATGTTGCCCAATCAGAATTCAGCAATATCAACCCACAAATCCATTCACCTGTTCTTCAACAGTAAAAAACATAAAAATGTCTTTTCAAAAGTGTGCTGAGGTAAACTCTTCTTAGTGAAAGTAGTCAAGGATGCCCTAATGACCACAGTGACCACAGGATTGGCCAATCCCATCAGATCCCCTTGGATCCCCTTGAGGGTTCTGTCCCCAGCTTCCACAGTCTTCATTCCCAGATTCTAATCACAACTGTAACTGTCAGTTTCCGTTACCGAAGCTACTTTACCCCACTTACTGAAGTCAGGACTTCACCGCTGCTGCCCTCCACCCTGGCCCCCCACCCACGCAGCAGTCATTAGACAATTACTTGTTCTATGTCACGGAACATCCTTGAGCTTAGGTCTTTCTGAGTCACTGCTGAATGTCACATGACTACAATCTAACCACTCTCAGCGTCATGTGTGTTTTAGATAGATAGATAATAGATAGATGATAGATAGATAGATTTTTGTCTTTAACATCAAATATTTTTCCTTTAGAAATAAATTTCATTTTGGAAACAGACAAAATCCTACTAAACTAATAATTTCTGTCTGTGTTCAAAAACGACATAAGTAAAAAAAAATTATCTTATATGGCTAACAAACTAGCATGGGAAACATTCCAAAAGAAGCATTTAAAACATTCTGAACAATGACAGCAGCTCAGGAATTTGGATGCTTTTGTGACTGAGAATTTACTACCAAATCTGGCTCCTTAAATCCCAGCCATACCAGGGTATGAGCCATGATGGTAACCTGCAGACCAAATAGAAATGCTATTCTGAGGAAAATGGATTTGAGAAAGTCTCCTTAAAAGTTCTTTATCTTCTGTCATATCAAAAAAAAAAAAAGAAAGAAATGAAACATTTTAGTCTTCTGCTTCTTGGTCAATAAGAACTTTGTGGTTTCAAATGAGGAAGGAAACTTCCAGCAGTTCAAAAATAGCAAAGGAGAGACAGATATAAAGAGAACAGCGGCCGAAAGAGGATAAAGTAGATATTGGAGAGAATGTGGGAGAGGAGAACAAGCTCTGGGCCTTGTCAGGAGTTCTGGGTTCAAATTCTGAGGTTCTGCAAACTGTTTTGTCATTTAGCCTTCCAGACTCAACTTTTCTTACCTGTGTAATGGGCATAATTACAGTTGCAGGGTTTTGGAAATCAATTGAATTATGAAATCAATGGAACATACAATGCTTTTGTAAACTATAAGTAACAGAAAATTTTGGCTTTTTTCACTGAAATTAAACAAAAATTAGCAATGTTTGAGGCTGTGTGGCTGTTCCAGCTCCCACTCCCATACCATCACTTATCTGACAGAGAATTCCCCTTCTGTCCTCTCCTCATGTCCAGCATTGGCATCTCTGCAGCACCCACCTGGGATACTTCACCTTCTTCCCATGGTTCTCTGGACTTTTTAAATGCAGAAGTGAGAGAATGGGTGGGGGAGCAAAAAAAAATGCTAATGACAAAAAGCTGGTAAGAGGGATATGGAAAGTGGAGAGAAGCAGTATTGTGTGTTGACGATAAAAGAATTTCTAACTGATCTGAAGAGAGAGGAGATGGAACAACTCTAACACGTGAGGGGGTTGATTGAAAAGTGCTACTGTGGACTGTGTATTTAGAGCCTATCACAGATTCCCAAAATTCAAACACAGAACTCCTAATTACTTTTGGCTTTGAAAATGTGATTCTTGAACAAGATGTGGCTTCCAGACTGAGCCAGATGGGCTCCTGGATTTATAAGTGTTATAAACCATGGCTGGGTGGATTGAGAAGTTTGAACTTATCAAGGTATAAACATGAGTTATTTTATCTTTCTAGTAACTACCACCAATTGTGCTCTGCCAAACAAGTTCTCCACAAATTTGTGGAAGTCTTTAATGACACCTCAGCCTCACTTCATAGCCCTTAAGTCACTTTTAGTTATGAAACAGTCCCACTTGGGTTACTGAGGTAGCCCTTATTTCTGTTCAGCTCTAGAGCTTTTCCCCTGGCCTAGGGCAGTAGCACAACTGCTCTGATCATCTGCAGGTGACATTACCTGCTCTTTCTTTCCTAAGCTTCCTTCTTCCCTGTGCTGCTGCTGCTGCATCTCCCATTCCTTTTACACCTGCTGTGGCAGCTGGCTATCTTCTTCACTGGTCAGAAACACTTACTGGAGAACAGCCCTTCCCTGGGTCCCCCACCCATCTCATGGTGCCTTATTCATATGCCACAGCGGTGCAGATAGAGGTCTCTGCAACCATCCCACCAAGGCATTCATTCCTGTGCACCCTACCACCCCCACTGCCTTGACGTTTCCTTTTTTAAAAAGCAACTAACTGTATCATCTACTGACTCCCAGAAGATGTTCTCTAACTCATGAGTCTCTTTGGCCCATACTAAAGAGGTCCCCACCCCCAAGAGGCCTCTAAGCTCATCCATTCTCTTTATCTCCAGTTTGAGAACCCATAAGCGTGCTGACCCCTCTTCAGTATCACTGTCAAAGAAGGAACTTGTTCCCCACTCCTTTCCTGCCAGTACTATTACACCCTTTCTCCAGTGTTTTATCCCACCCAGATAGCAGTGGGTGCCCCACCCTGGAACAGATACTATTTCCCCTCTGTCCCTCTTAGCTCCTGGGCAAAACAAAAAAAGACGAGGTGAGTACCTGTCCACAGGGGAGATAAGTGTCTTGGTCCATCAGTGCCTCTGTAATAAAATACCAACAACTGGATGATTGAGAAATAATAAATCAGGCAAGGATTTAGCTCAGCAGCACAAGCGCCTGCCTGGCAAGCACAAGGTCATGAGTTAGATCCCTGATACAAAGGAAAGAAAGAGAAAGAAAGAAAGAAAGAAAGAAAGAAAGAAAGAAAGAAAGAAAGAAAAGAAAGAAAGGAAAGAAAAAGAAGAAGAAGGGAGGGAAGGAAGGAAGGAAGGAAGGAAGGAAGGAAGGAAGGAAGGAAGGAAGGAAGGAAGGAAAGAAGGAAGGAAGAAAGAAGGAAAGAAACAATCATGAAGGATCCAGAAGGATTAGAGTATGGTGAAGGCTGCTTTCTTCCTCCAAGATGGCACTTTGTTGTCTACCTTCAGTTTCAGAAGAGAGAAACACTGTGTCCTCCCCTAGCAGAACATAGAGAAGCGAGTTACCCCGACCCTGACACCCTTTAGGAAGCACTAGTCCCTTCCTGACAGCAGAGCCCTCATGACATTCACTACCCAAAAAGCTCTGAACACCACCACAACGGACAGTAAATTCTAACATGAATTGTGGAGGGGGCATAACCATTAGCTTCAGCAAAGGATAAAGGTTCTGTGGCCCCTGAAGCAAGCCTGCCTGAGTTCCAGCCTCAGTCTTATGCTGGTCATGCTGGTCATCGCCTGCTGTGGTTTAAATCATAGGTGCTTAGAGTTAGGCTTTGGAAAGTGCTTCCATCACAAGAGCACTGCACTTATCTGTGGACAAGTTCAGAGCTAATGTACTGTTAGGAGGTGAGGCTGGCTAGATGGAGAGTCAACTGGGGTCCTGACATGGAAAGATACATCTCCCTCCTCGACTCCTTCCTTCCCTCTGCTTACTGACTGCCACGGTGCGAGCAACTTTTCCTCCACTCTGACCCTCCCACAAAGCTTTAAACTAGCCAATCACTGACTGTAACAGTGAGCCAAAATAAACCTCTCCTCCTTTAAATTGTGGGTGGTGGGTATTCGTCCCAGTGATGAGGAAAGGAACTAAGTCATTGTCCACGGCTTACTGAGTCTAGATCCATTCTTTCATCCTTCTATCATGTATCACAAAATAGGTACCACATTTCAAGATTACATTACCAAGTAGCTTACTATTTTCTCCTACCTACAACTAGAAGAAAAGACTAAGAGACTCAGCTCTTCTATTTCCAGCTCCAGCATCACTGAGCAGCAAAGGAAATCTATGGTTCTAATTTTCTAATTCTTTTGGCTTTCATGACATTTGCCTGATGACACTCTTGAGCAGTACTAGTAGCTGTCATGAGAATGAACCCAATTCCCCTCTCATAATCTGAATAACAACTGGACTTGCCTTTATTGGCTGGCAGGGTACCAAACAAGCTTCCCATCTGCATGGTGAACTGTGCCCTTCCAAAGCTCAGAGCACCAACCAACCATGCCACCTCCAGAGATCTGAGCACCTCAAAACTCTCTTTTAAGAATTGACTGCTTGCTCTGCAAAGGCTCCTCTGCAGGCCTCCCAGATTTTGGTGACACTCCTCTTCCCTTTCCATTAGTTTGCAGAGATTCTTAATTAGTTGGTGCTGGATATGGCTTGAGCATCAGAAATGTTAAATGCACTATTATGTGATCAAGATGAAAACCATTGCAATAAGGCATTTTACAAACGAGAAAGCCTTTATGCAGATGCATCCACCTGACATGATACTGGCTCTCTAAAACCATCAGCACATTCACAAAAGTGTTGATCACAGGTAACTTGGAAGCAAGGATGGCTGTGTAATTAATTCTTGAAATCAGAAGTTAGCTATTGAAATCCCACATGCACAACACTAGATTCAGTACTACCCTGGACACAAAGTAAAAGACATGATCCCTAATCATCAATTCATTTTAATTTAAAGGAACCAAGATTAATAGTCACCAAAACATTAAATAACTATGTAGAGACAATAAGGAGATAATTGGCATGAAAACACAAACTACAAGACTTGAAGTTAAAAATAATTCTCTAATCCTTCATGCATCATTGCAACAGGTGAACACATCTGCCTCCACCTACAGGTCTCAGATCAGACTGCACATTAGTCCACCTCAGGGTCCACAGGGTCATTTCTGTCATAGGGTTTTGAAGCCTACCCCACTCTAAGTCAGTGACTTACTCAGCACTTCAACACAATCTCCAAGGGATTCTGAGAGGGAGTTTTCAATAATAAGTAGAAAAATGGCTATGGATTCAATCCATTCCATTTTTCTTTAGGAAACAGTGCCCTGCATCTTGATCCAGGCATGTAGCCCCCTCACCTCCACCCTCTCTCCTCACCTCGACTCCTGGGATCTTTTTTTTTAACTGTCTAATTTCTTGGGTTTTTAAAATTTTTATTTAAAGAGGGAAAAAAAGCATGTAAAAGGTAGAGATAATACAGAATTTCAGAGAAAAGATAAACAATAAGAAATCACTAGTTGATAAATTACATATTGTCCTCTTAGAAATAGTTGTTCAAGTTAAAAAATTAAAGCATACAAAGTAGATCACCAAACAGTGAGAGTGTAAATGGCTATGCATACATGAGTCTCTACATGTATTTCTATCCTTTCTGTATTAGAGGGAAAAACAAAACATAGCAAGACAAAACAAAACAAATTCCTATAAAAACATGAAACCAAAGAGTAGTATAAAACCACAGTACAAGGTGATCTACAATGATTGCTGTATTGTTTCTTATTATCTTCAATAGAATTGCCTATATCATCAGGCATAAATGAATATAGCAGTATAATTGAATATATCAGTACATAACAATATTACTAAAAAATAAAATATTGTAGACAATATAAAACTTCAAAGGCAGGTAATAATCAAACCAGAGTGGATATTCTAGTGAATCTTGTCATTTTAAGTGCAATTGCCTATACTCTCAGACTTGATACTATCAATCATAACAGCTTTGAATAAAATCTATCAATACAAAACAGTGATATAACATACCAGACTTGATTACAATCAGTCATGGTAAAACAGCGTAGGTTTTACAGAGCTTTAGATTAAGTTAATAGGAAATTAAGGATGATTACCATACTATATCCTGTTATTTTTGGGATTACTGTCTGTGCCCTCAAATATAGTACAGGTAGAATGACTGGAACAGAATATAATACATCTAAGCAGAGTAGTGTGAGTAATGTGGGTTTTTAAATCCTGGTGCACTATTAACAATATAGTGTATCAAGGCCATCTATGTTAGAGATTCTAGCCATCCTTCTCTGACTCATTTCTGCTATGCTATTTTTCTGCCTGTTTGTCTACTTTTCTCCTTCATTCTACTGCCTGCCCCACTCAGTGAGGCCTTTCTGCACTGTTCCTAAAATTCTGGTA
Organism: Hydrochoerus hydrochaeris; assembly: GCA_004027455.1. Classification (NCBI taxonomy): domain Eukaryota; kingdom Metazoa; phylum Chordata; class Mammalia; order Rodentia; family Hydrochaeridae; genus Hydrochoerus; species Hydrochoerus hydrochaeris. The sequence continues at coordinate 89,432 of PVLA01005622.1, forward strand.
TTTTTTTTCTCTCTCTCTCTAGAATGTCCTTTAAGTATTCTCAGTAGTGTTGGATTAGTGGTCACAAACTCCCCCAGTTCCTCTTTGTCATGGAAGCATCTTGTTTCTCCATTAATTTCTAGTGACAGTTTTGCAGCATACATCAATCTGGGCTGGAGGTTATTTTCTTTCAGGGCTTGGAATATTTCACTCCAAGCTCTTCTTGATCTGATGGTCTGTGTGGAGAAGTCAGCCATGATCCTGATGGGCTTACCTTTATAGGTAATCTGTTTCTTTTCTCTGACAGCTTTTAATATTCTGTTTTTATATTGAATTTCTGGTATCTTGATTATTATATGTCTGGGTGTAGATCTGTTTTGGTTGTAGGTGGCTGGAGTTCTATATGCCTCACATAACCTAATGTCATTTTCTTTTCCCATGCTTGGGAAGTTTTCCTGAATTATTTCCATAAATAGCCTTTGTAATTCTCCTGTATGTATTCCTGCTTCTTCGTTCACATTTCTTATTCTTAAATTGTAGATTCTCTTATCATCTAGCCTTTGTATTGTTACTGCCTGTTTCCTTGTTATTTTTAAGAGATCTTTCCTTTCATAATCACACATTGCAAACTTGTCTTCAAGTTTTGATAGTCTAACCTTAGTTTATTTCAAGGCATTTTGCCAGCTTTCAATGGAATTTTTAATTTCCTGGTAGTCTCTTTGAATCTGCTTCATGTATTCTATATTTTCTTTATATTCTTTATCAAATGTTTCTCTCCCTTTTTTGTGTTCCTCCCTTCTACCATCTGTATCTTCCTGAGAGATGCTCCCTGAGAGCATTGCTTTTATTACTCTACTCATATCTTGCTTTACCTGATTTAATATTTCAATTTTGAGCTCGTCTACAAGGTCCCGAAGGTATCTTTTAATGTCCATTGAAGCCATGCCTGCTGTTGCGTGTTTGCTGCCCTCAGTCTCCCTTGCTTTTCCCTCTCCCGGATCAGGGCTCTCAGGGTTCTGGGCTGGGGGCCTCTTCCTGCCTCTCTCTCCTGTCATGGTCCTGGCTTCCTCCACACAGGTCACATTGCAGGTCCCAGCCCCCTTTCCTGTTGGCACGCTTGCAAGGGTCCTCCCCCCTCTCCTGACTGCTCTTATCACTGAGATGCAAGCAGCAGCTGCCTAAGCCTGCCCCTTCCCACTGGGCCAACCAAACTGCAGAGGCCTTCCCCCATTTAGTGCTTGCTAGGTGCAGGGAATTGATTTGGGACAGCTCATTGGGCCCCAGCCAAGGGCATGGCCCAGTCCAAGCAAATCCCATGAATCTGCTTTGGGGAGGGAAGAACCAACTGAAGTCACTGTTGCTCCCAGTTCAGGCTCCTCCTGCCAGATTCCAACATTTCGCCCATTTGATCGCACCCTTCCCATGGAGGGGGGTGTCCCAATCCCAGCACTGACCATGGATTAATGAAAGTCCCTTTGCCGGCTCCACTCTCCATCGGGCTCACCCACCCCCAGTTTCAGCACTGCTCTGCTTCCCATGAGTCATGGTGGGAATGAGTTTGGGCGACTCTACCGGCCATGGCAGATTCAGGCTGGTGCAAATTCAGTCCTCTCTGCAAAATTGGGTAGCAGCGAAAACACTGTGTCCAGCTGTTCCAGTTGTAGTTCCAACGTATTTGACGAGCTTTTTTATGTTTTAATTTCTTCCTGTGTCAAGAGGATCCATCTCCCTCTGTCTGGGTCTCTCCAGGGTGTTTTATTCTGGCGTATGAGTTGTTTCTCCCGGGAGGCTCTGGTTTTTGTTGCTCACTGACCGGCCATCTTGTCTTCCTGTTTGGTTTTTTTTTTTTTTTATAACTTTTTTTTTTTTTAATCGGTACCAAGGATCAAACTCACGACTGCGTGCTTGCAAGGCAGGCGCTTATGCCGCTGAGTTAAATCCCTAGCCTGACTCCTGGGATCTTTGTCAGAAACTATCTTACTGGTTTTGCTACTAAACTGTTCCTTCAAGACTTAACCAAAAACACTGCACCAGTCACAGCCCTAATCTCTGCCCTCACCTAATTATTGCTAAGATTGTATTCTACCAAGCCCGGCTCAAGACTCTCCCTGCCCACAATCGGCCTTGCCTGTTTCCGCCTCACCCTACCTCCAAAGTTCCCAGCACATCACCTTCATGACACGTGAGCCTACAGCACCTGAGCTGCCCTCTCTGAGAAGCTGCCCTCTCAGTCTGTATCTTGCAGTTTAGAGCAGAGTGAAGGAGCTCTGAGCTAACTGGCCAAAAGCAAGAAAGCACATCCAGTCACAGAAATGACCAAGTCATACCTCCTTTCTCTTGGAGAGGAAAGTGGAGTGAACAGACTCATGCAACTCTAAATAATGACCTTACACCGGCGTGCCTCACAAAACCTCTCACAAGTCTTCCCTCTATGTTTAACTTTGTAAGGGAAGCTGTGCTATTTTCGTGCCCACTTTGTGACTGGAGAAACTGAGGCCTTACGGGTAGGTTTGGAAGACTTAAGCCCCTTCCAAAGGACTCCACTCATCCACTAGCATTCGTCTAGGTCCACATAGCCCACAGCAGAATTAAAAAGCACCAAGCACAGGCCAGGCATTTTGCACCCATATCCTTCTCTCCAGCCCGACTCATTACTCTCTAGCACACAGGGACTTCCCTGAGGTTCCTTTGACATGCCAGGCACCTCTGCAAGGCTGTTACCCTTACTTACTCTGTGCTTCCCTTCCTTCCTCCCCTTTCCACTCTCTGACCAATCTACTTAAAATCCCCAGACCCAGTCACCAATCCCAGTCACTTCCCTGCCACTTTTTCTCCATAGTATTATGTATCACTATTTGACACAGTTGTTATGTTTTTTAACATTTATCTTTCCCACCATGACATATAAACTTCATGAGCACAGATTCTGATCTACTCTGTTCACTGCACTGACTCAACAGTCAACATGTGTTGAACAAATCAATGATGTCACCGAGGCCTCAGCATCCCTGAAGGGTAAGCAATATTTGTCCCACTTTAAAGAGAAAAGAAACTGAGACAAAGAGAGATTATGTAATTCACCTACATCCAGGGCTGCCAGACTTAGCAAATGAAAATATAGCATGCTTATTTAAATCTGAGCATCAATAAACAATAAACATGCTCAGTATAAGTATACAAGGTGGAATATTTGGAACATTACCTACACTAATGATTCATTTGAAATTCAAATTTAAACTGAGCAGTGCTAAATATTATCTGACAAGAGTAAGTCACACTAAAACCCTGAAACAGAACGGAGAACTGACTTGGGTTTCTGTGACCACAAGACCCTGTCACAGTTTCTCATTCCAGAAAGAAGAGGTCACTAAAGACAGGTCTATCCATCCTCACAAAGGCCACCAATAAAGAAATCAGCTGGACAAGCCTCGGGGAAAGTTTTGGATGCACTCTTGGGTACACAGGTACCAACTCATCAGGGGGAAAAAAGCACCCTTCTTCCTGACTGTCAGTCTTATAGCTTTCATAAGCATTAAATTAATTCAAAAATCTTGAGTCTCTCAATGGAATTACAGTCCTCTAACTCAGTTTCCAGTTACTTATTCTATATTAATAATCCTATTCTATGACTGGCCATTGGAGAGAGAGGAGTTGATTTCATAAAATTTTAAAGTAAACCTGTTTAATTCCCAGGAGGGCTCAGTGTGACAGAACATATTACAGGAGATTGACAAGAAAATATTTGGGTAGCCGGACATTCTTTGCAGCAGCAATAAGATATTTAGATGATTTATTTGGAGTGAAATGATACTTCAAGAAAAGAATGACTGGCATAGAGAAACTTTTTCAGTGAGTAAGATATTCCTCAACCAACCATGCAGGGAAATCTAACAGTGTTTGGCTTTGTCATCCCTTTCAAGATTTTCATAAGAGGATTTTTTTCTCACATTACCAGATAGCACAATTTCCCAAGGATGAGGCTTATTATAAATATGAAGGATTTAAAAACTTTAGATTTTTATGGGAGTGTTTTTGTTTTTGTTTGCTTTGTTTTTAGAAACTTGAGGATCCCAGAGAGCTTCTGGGTCTTTCGAGCATAGCATTGTCTTAGTGGGTATGTTTAATAAATTGCATAGCTCTGTGCAGACCCAACTGAGCTAGGATTGATGTACAAAGGACATTGGGAAGTCATTCTTCAAGGAAAGCAGAGGGTGTGGGCCTGTGAGGCCCCTCCTGGAGCATTCATCACATTTTGCATTTTTTATGAACTCAAGAATTAGTTCCACAGATGCCAGTTTACTACAAAGACATTTGAATTATTCCTGAAGGTCAATTAGAAGTTCAGAACTTCTCATGAACTGTATTTTAATCCTTAGAAAGTTTCCAAGGCATATAGAAGACACAGTAGGTCCACTGTTTTCCTATCTCATTGTTCCTCATTGCACACACACATACATAATTACACATGAACCCAGAGTGGCGCCTCTAAACCTTCACCCTACTCATCAGAGAGATGGCTCAGGGATGTGCATGTGACCAGGGACAGAGCAATCAGAGATTTTCTCTGAGATTATTCTAATTGCAACTAGCAAAGAAAGCCTTTTGCCCCTTAAGTCTCAGAGTTAAAATGATCCTAATGTATAGCTAATGATCAGCATAATTTTTGCAATGTGAAACAGCTGCTGTGTGCCACAGGAAAGAATGAAACTAAGATGATAGAGACAAGGAAGACAGAAGGAAAAGGAGAGGGAGAGAGAGAGGGAAACAGTGAGAGGGAGGGAGGAGGAGGGAGAGGAAGGAGGGAAAGAGGGGGAGAGAGCAAGAGAGAAGCAGAGAGAGAGAGAGAGAGAGAGAGAGAGAGAGAGACCTGAACCATTCCCCCTGATCTAGTCCCAGGTTCCAAACTGTGAGTTCTTCCTCAAACTCTTGCTTAAGACTCTTTGAGTCCACTAAGGAACCTTCCAACATTTTTTTCCTTTTAACTTATTTTGAGCTGACTCTTTTTTACTTAAAACCACAAGAATCAGATTTATAAACCCAGATAAAATATGTATTCTCATTTTTTAAACAGAGAACTTAAGGTGCCGAAAATTTGAATGGCTTTGCCTTAACTGCACGTAGCATTAGATTCTAACGTTGTGGTTCTCTATCTATAAACTAATATTTAGAACACACCTCCCCTACAGCAGTGACTTTCAGAGATTTCTACAATTTGAAGCAAAAAATGCATTTCACACTGCAACCTGACATACACATGTGTGGATGAAACAAAATTTCACATATTTCACATAATACTTGCCCTGATTAAGTGTGATGCACTTTTATTCTCTATTCTATTTCATTCTTTCAAATGCTGTTTGTGACCCACTAAATTGATTTCACCTCCCACTAAATGGATTTCACAACTCACTAGTGAGTTCAAAATTGTAACTGTTTAAAAAATTTTACCATAGCCCTTTTTACAATATATTGTTAATTAAATAATCCTTCTCCCCACTCCAAATTTCCCTCAGGTGAAACTCTAGAATATGTAGATTTACTTCTGTATTCACTTTGGCAAGAGCACATGTAAATTCCAAGTCATCCTTACTAGGAATGATTAGAGAGAGAGAGAATTGAGATATAAAAGAAGAAAGAGAGAAAGTAGCAGCACCTTCAGGTGGATTTTGTCATCAAGCCATCAAAGGGATGGATGGGACGAGCTCTGTAGCATCAGCCTGGCCTTTAATCACTTCTCATGTGTGTCTATTTCCACTTAGGTAACTATATTTAACTTGGATATTAAGTCAAACCACTTACATGTTAAACTGTAAAAGGCACCACAGATTTAACATGTCCAAATCAATGTTTTTGGTTTTCCTTCTTCCTTTTCTCCAGTTTTCTGAATTCACTATCACTGACCAGAATATTCAGGTTAAAAGAGAATCTGGAAACCAGCTTCTGATTTCAAAATATCCCTCAGTCTCACCCAGCACATCTACGGAGTTGGGTCATCATATTTCGCTAACTTCTATCACAACCTCCTCTGCTCGGCCCAATCCACTCATACACCTACAATCTAGCTTCTGAGAGCTGCCAAGTAAACTGTCTGAGTCAGATCAGGTCACTCCCCACTTAACTTCTCCAGAGTCTTCCCCTTCACATTGAGAACAAAATCCTGTCACCTTACCCTGGCTTCCCTTCTAGGTCTCCAAATTCATCTTCCTCAGTCATTCTCCTCATTATGCCCTGAGCGTCAACCCTAGCTGTACGGTTGTATATGGTCTCAAGTCTCACATGGATCTTGTTTGAGTAATAACATAACATAATCATGCCTCATATATAGTAGCCACTCAATAAATATTTATTACTATTTTTCTGTAGTTTTTGTTAATACCTTAGTGGAAATTTCCTGTAGGATACACAAGTGCTTGTTGAATTAGTAAATTAATTATTATGGTTGAGAGAACAGAAGACAGCTAAATCAAGCAAAATAGATATAGAACCTCAATAATAGTGTCCTGCTATCTCCTTATGGTTCTGGCAGAGTCATTTGGGAGAGGGATATTGAAAAGAATGTCAGACAAATCTCAGCCACCACAAATTGAATGGATTAAGCTGTCCCCATATCAAGCATCCTTTTGCTATGGACTATGGTGAGACTTCATGATCAAATCAAAAGTAAAAAAAGAGACCTGTTGAACTCCCTGGTGGAAGATGTGACACTACAAGACAAGGCCTTTCCGTGCACCTGCCCCAGAGCATGCAACTTTCTATGTGAGTCATTAAAACAGCAGGGAGAGACATTCCGAAAGTTTTCTATTAAGCAGGAATGGTGAATTGAAATTGATTTTGCACTAATAATAATCTAAAATACGTAAAATGCTATACATGAAGTCAAAGTATAATTTTATAGTCAAAAACATGACTCTCATACAAATATAAAAGGAATGTCTGTCAAAGATTTATCAACTCATTAATGAGTGAGGCAGTAAGAAAAATATAGTTGAGAGAACATTTTGAAGAATGAGATATTTATGGGCATTTAATGAGAACTTTTAGAATTATATTGCTGGATTAGATACAAAACTGAATAATGTTCCACAGGGCAATAAAAATCATAACCTCTGGAATAATCGTTAACAATGGACAGAAATTATTTACACCTCTGCTATAAGAGATCTACAAGTTAACATGAAATGTCACAGAATTTAAGCCCTTAATTAATAGTAAATAGCAAAGTCCGGCAAAGGTATGTTGTTCAAGATAATTATCTTCAGGTGGCCTTGTTAGACAATACCTCTGTATAATGCTGGAGGCACATACCATATTTTCAAGTTTTAAAGAATTTTTCTTAAAAATATTCCCTTTAAGTGTACATTATCTCTTGGATTTTCATTAGTATAATTTACAGATGTTTTCATAGATTTTTCTTTATCCTAATCCCCAACTCTACAGTTTTCATAGAGTCAAATGTTTTTCAACCACAAACTCTATCACAAGAGAGAAAAGGCATTGGTGGTGGTGGTAGTGGTGGTGGTGGTGATGGTGTTAGTAGTTTGGTTGTGTTGGGTCGGGATGAGTTGGGTTTGGTTGTTGTTTATGTTTTGTTGTCCAAGAATGTCACCCGTGATCAAAAAGGATCACTGTGCTGATGTGCTTGTCTCATTTCCCCAAGTGGCTGGCTCCTCAAGGATAAGTCACTTCCTAAATTTCCATATATACTTTCTTGGCTACAAATCTGTACTGTCCAGAGATGTATACTACCTACTGGGAACATAATAATGACACCTAGATAAATGAATAAATGTAATTAAGGAAAAAAGTGATTAACTTTAATGGGGAAAATATTGGGAAGTTCTAAAGCAAAGATCTGGGCTCAGAAGCATGATACAATTATGCAGCAAAGTCCTCCCTTTAGGCTGCAGGACTACAGAGGATGCCACTGTTTTAGGACAAGCAGAAAAGTCTACCCATGGGGACCACACTTAGGAGAAAGGCAAAGGCTGTAGCCCAAAAGAGACTCTTTCTGCTTGAAACAGCTGGGGTCTGGAAAAGCCCAACCACCAACTTAGGAAAGGAGTGCTGGATAGCTATTCTCTTGGGTTTGGAGTTTTGCTTTTCTGTCATAAAAGAATTTGCACAATAATTGCAAGGAACAGAAATGATGATAGAGTCTATTTGTTTGTTTCATTGTTTCAAGGTTTAATTTAAGAATTTGAGGTGGCTTAAAGTAAAAGATACCCAAAAGAGATATTTTTAATTTAAATAGTGTCACAAAGTAAGGAAGATAAGTGCCTATACCAGAAACCTAGCCCTGAGAATCCTGGTAGCCAATGAAAGAAAATTTTACAACTTGCCAAAATTCTATACTAATAAGAGAAAATATTAGAAGAGAGAAATTTACACTCTCACTAAGTTACATGAAGAATTTGTTTTACAGACTCTCATATAGAGACACTAACAAAAGCCTTCATCACAAGTGTTACCAAAGTTGAATTTATGTTCTTTATTTTCTGGTTTTATTGTTACTGCTTACTAGAAGCTAAGGTGACACTGTTATATAACCCTATATCCAAATATCAAGCACAGGAGTGATCTAATGAACAGCTTAGAGAATCTATAGACATGAAATTAGTAAATCTTTTTATTTCTCTGCTTCAGGTTAAATTACTTGACTCATACTTTGAGCAAAACAGCCAATTCAAGACACTCTTATATGACACTCTCCTTGTTTCTCTGTGCCCAGCACAATGCTGGCACACAACATGTGCCAAACAACTACTTTACAAGCAGTACTAATGAGAGCTAGACAGGATTTTGTCATGGAGAAGAGTCAAACAGCCATGATATAGCAAAGACAGCCTGAAAAAAGGGACTCTTCTGTTCAGAGTTAGCTTCTTCTCTGACTAAGTGTATCTAGTAAATCAGTGAAACTGATTTACTGGAAACTTCTTTTCTGGTTCAAAGTTAACTACAATCTCTTTATCCATACCTACACCAATACATGGAAGTTAATAGATTAAGACTTGTATCTAATTGATTCCCTAATTGGGGTTCAATTCTTATCAACCAGTCCTTCATTGTTCTTGAATAGTCAAGGTTTTGCTCTTTGACTGTCCCTGAAAACCTGCTGGATGCTCCTAGAGTACTCTGGCATCTTCATGGGGTGAATGGTAGATTACAGCATTGGGGGTCTTCATAAAGGCAACCCTGAGAACATCAAAATCCAGGGGTGCTGCTGAGCCAGTTCATAAAATGGTTGGCCTGGTGATCAAAACAGAAAGCCTGTGAGTCTCCTTTTCTTTTCCTACTCAATCCAACTTGTGCACGGACACAAGACTGAACCTCTACAATATCACTATGACCTTGTTATCTCTTCGGTCAAAAACATTCCACAAGAGGAATGTTAAACAAAACAAGGGCCAGCAACTATAGGGTAATGAGGAGGACGACTTCACAGACCATCCCACTGGCGTTGCCTGAGCCCAGACTAAACACCCAGCGAACCTCGGACTGCAGACGAGTCAGGTCTATGGGCACTTCAAGCAGGGGGTTTTGAAAGACACACTGTGCTGAGCGTCTCTGGCTCTGTCTTTCTCTCAAAATGTATAAAGTGGCAGAAGAGGCAGATACACTGCCGATATGCTCTTTCTGGGAGTATATCAGCATGATGACCATACCAATGCAAAAATTCTACTTGTAGAGCAATTTACAGTATCATTTACAATTATCTTTGATTCTCACAGCAACTCATCTCACAGGTTCAGGACAGCGATCTAGAACAGTGCTTCCTAAACTGTCCTGTATTTTCCTGTTTTTAATCTACTGCAGGCCAGTACTTTCATGAAGCAGTATTGAACATTATTTTTTATTTTGTTTTTATAATAGAGACATATGAAGTAGAAATCACATTTAGGTTATTATACCCAACAGACAAAAATATTAACTTTTTTAAAAAGTTATTTTTTTAAATATTTTTTGGATATTTACTGTCAATGTCAAGATTTACCACATCAGCAATGTTCAAGAACTAACACTGGTCAGGGAACAACAGTTTGACTATCATTGGTGCAGACAATGTGCTGGAAATCATCTTCGACAAGCTCTGTTTCTCTTTCGCTCTTGTCACTCTGCTTGAGAACAAACCTCGTGCATACAGGAAACATAAAGTGCCTAATGTTGTGTTAGAAGGGGAAGAAGAGCATATCACTAAATCAGATATCCAGCTTTTATATGAGTTTCACTAATTGTGTGCGTGTGCCTGTGCGTGTGTGTGTGTGTGTGTGTGTGTGTGCAAACGATCGAGTGAAGGTTCATCCCCTTGAGACATAGGTGACCTTTTCTCTGGGGATGTGCTGACTGTGATTCTCATTGCTGCACTGTTGATCTTCACAGAAAGTATGAACTTCCTGAAAAGTATCACATGCTTAGATGCAAGCTGGGTCTCAAAACAAAAGCATCCAATATAACACTCACCCTCCAGTCCTCACTCTTATTTGCATCTGAGACACCATGGCCATTTATAGTTTCTTGCCCTGAACAGAAAAGATTTTATGTTCTCATCCATGCCAAATAGTGCAGCAAGTTTTCCTTCAGCAAGTAGAAGAGCTAGAACATGCTTCCTAATCCAGTTTATTACTTCTATTCCATATTTAAACAATTCTCCTCTGTTCATCAAAATTGTTTCCTTTTCTTCCTGGACTACTTTATGTTCTTGATGAAATGAATCAGCAAAGATATGTGTCTCACCTTCTGGCTTCTCCTTAAACACCCTCCGTACCTGGTCATTCATGCTTTCTCCTCTCAGCAACTTTGAAAGTCACATATTGAAGAAGGAGCCAGAGGACCCAACATCCCTCAATCAGTGTTTGGAGAAGCCTCTCCCCAGTCATGAACACTCGTTCTAGATTTGAGACTGAAATCTGTTATGGAGTTATGTCATTAATACTTTAGTGTTGGTCTATTACAAAAGCTAATATTGCTTTAACTAATACACCTTCATAATAGAGGATATTACTTATTTTTCCCATGAAGGCTTGGCCAGTGAATCAGAACTTTTTTATAAATCAGTACTTCCCATGATACACTTTATGGGTCTTTCCTGTATCTATTCACTCATTCAAAAATCATGTATCAAAAAACTACTATATGGCTTTGTTGGACAAAAATGACATTTAAGGTTCCCTGAAAGTGGGTCTTGATGGGAAATGCCTGAGTCTAAATTCACTACATTTATGGCTATGATTATAAGACAGAATGCACCTAAATCCTTCATGTCCACCTTGGCCCACCCTCATCTAAACATCTTCATGTGACAAAGTGAAAAGCAGCTTCTGGTTGTGCAATTTCAAAGAAAAAGAGAAAGTTTTCCTGCTTGCCTGAAATTCAGATCACAATTTTACAGGACTTCAGTCAGGGAGGACACCATCTCCATGGTGCTTGTGATAATGGAAACACAGGGAAAGGAGTTGGTTGGCATTTTAAAAATTAGATTTAGATTCTTTGTTTTTGTAAGTGATACAACATGTATCCCTCTCCTTGAGTTCCTCTACAGGTTTTCACTAAACACCAGGATTATTTTTAAGGCTTTTTAAAATCAGATTTACTTCTCATTCTTGTGTCAGAGCATTGAGATAGGGCTGAGAGAAGAAACAAACAAAACCCTGATTTTTACGATGTATCTGAATAGCTTCTCATACATGGACTTGATCTGTGCACCTTTCTCTACACTCAGCCCCCAAAGAGGCCTACTGGGCCTCTGTCATCTTTCATAACGCCTTTTCCTCTTAACTGGATGTTTTGCAGTCTTTGCAGAAAGTTTTGCCGTTTCACATGAACCTTCTCACACAGCAGAGGCAGCTCCCTAGCACACAATCAGATTTGTTTACTTGAAATGTAAAGTTGGGATTTGCAAATCTATTTTGATTTGATTTTTCTATGTAAAAAATTAAGCTTAGATGAGTATAATCCAGTATATTTTATTCTTTCCTGCTCCTCACATCCAACCTGTGGTCCTATTTCTCCAAGGAAAGATTCTTTTATTACCCCATTGTCCCCCCATACTGCTCCCTTCATCACAGCTTATAAAAACACTGCTGGGAAATTAAAACAAGAAATGCTATTTTCCAAAGAAACTAAGCATATCTGTGCTTGGGCAAACAACACTGTTGTAAACAACATTAGAAACTGAAAATCTGGTACAGTGTTTTGCAGACACTGTGTAAATGGTTAATTGTGATGATGGAGATGATAAAGAAACCCACCTGCCCATCAGAAAACAAGAAATGAAAGAAAACCATCAGTTTATAGACTGCAGACCCAGCCTAGGGAGCAATGGACTCTCAATATGGAGCTTGAAAAACTTCAAATCACCCTTTATATGCAGGATTTAGGTCCCCATGGCCAGGACCATCTATTTTTCATGTTTGATTTAGGCTGGGACCTGGGGCTGAAATCAGGTATCATTACCCCTTCTCCTCACTGTGCTCCCCTGCGTCTCTGTAACTCTGTTATTTCTCCTATTAATATCTCATCAACCTCGGGCAGGTGCTTCCTGTAGGGAGGTTCTTCATTAACAAGTTGTCAGTGGGACAAAGAGTCAGATTCCCACAGCTGAAGGAAATTGGCATGAGACCCGGCAGGAGGAAGCAGAAAAGCATTCTGTGAAATGATTGCACTTTCTATTGGGTCTATGTTTTCCTATGAAACTTAAATTTGTCCTCACCTATCTGACTTCTGAAAACTTTCCTGTAACTTCCTTCTTAAGCAAACATTAAATTAAATCTATTTTTATGCTCAATGTAATATCTGAATCAGCAGTTTTTAAATACTCAATATATCTTTAAATGCCAACAGACAACAAGTATAGCAGGTGTTTAATTGTGGTTTAAAGATCCACATTGTTCACATTTTACAATCACAATTAAAATTAAGCAATAACACCAAAGGAGTTCCGGTATACAGCAATAATACTTACCCGTATAGTAAAATTGATAAGGATCCAGATATAATGATGCCCATTGTAGTAACCCTGTGGTGACTGATTGCTATTCTGCTGTTAGCAACCAACCAAGAAATACTTTATTTTTTTCAGAATTATCAATTTGTTTCTAGGGTATGTGAACAATGGAAACCTTAAGGGAGAATGCAATAGTTAGTGAGGTATTAAAACAGTTATATAACTAATAAAAACACTAAATCAACTTAGATATGCAGCAGTGTGTCATTTCCATTTTAATAAAAAAGTACATTATTCTCTTCCCGAAATTACAAAATTTTATTTTTTTTTTACTCTGTGCCAACATATTTGGAAAGTAAAAAAGTCATAAATCTACAGTTTCTGGAATTGTCATTTATGTGATTCTCTAGTCCTTAAAAAAGATAGAATAAAAGCAGGCATTTTCATAAAACGATCGATTTGAAAAATTATTTGCATTCACTGCTTGCAATTTTTTTTCTTTGGGAGGTTGGGAGGGGATGCACAGGGACTTATAAATAAAACACATTTGATTTTCATGGCATCCCGGTATGCTGAGCATTAAGATCTCTGAATGTGCCTGCTCAGAAAGGCGGTATGCAGGGACGCTTTATTATGGGAAGCTCTCATGGCCTTTGCTGTGCAGGCTGCATGGTAACAAAAGCCCAGGCGGAGGGTTAGGCTCCTGTTCAATTAAATCTAGGTATGGGCCAGATGGGAGACAGGAAATGGAGCCAGAGGGCTGCAGCAGGCCCTTATATTTGTAGCCCTGAGCAGCCCTTGGAGCTCGTGGTTCCAAATCTGGAGAGAGCTGGCCAGATCTTACAAGAAATTTAGATGCGCGATTTTTTTTTTTCTTTCTCTTAAAACATGGAAACAGGCTTAACAACAGGGGCTTGGGATGGTTTCCAGGCACCTTTGACTACTCTCTTGAGTTTATTACCTGGGTGGCTAGTGAACGTCCTCCCACAAGGGAGAGCCAAAGGTAGCTCTTGAAAGATCTAGGTGTAGAATTTTAGAACTGCAGGATCATTCAAGAAGAATGGAATAAAGATAACAGAAAGGTCAAAACTAGATAGGACCTGTGAATTAGTTCATCTGACTCTCATTCTTCTACCAAAGTATCCACAATGGTGCTCTCTTCCCCACATGTATGTTAATATCCTGGGAAAAGATTTCACATGTATGTGTGTATTATATATTGGTGCTTCACTCCAGGCCAGTGGAAACCAAATACTTAAGACTAGAACCTGGACCCCTCTAGCTGATTCTGTCACATAAATTCACAGCAGCAAGGAACTTGAGGAGGAAGTCTCTTTATACTAAAATTTATGCACATTTTAGAACCCAATTCAATACAACACTTTTGTTTTATTTGTAATATGTTTTATTTCTCTCAAATATTCAACTAAAAAAAGAACCAACATGATATATATATATTTATCCTATAATTTGATGTACACCTGATGTCGTTAAGAGAGCCAGAAAAGCAAAGATCTAACTCAGAATAAAATGAAGAGACAGAGGTTCAGAGAGCAAAATCCTTTGGATTTTTGAGTTTTCTCCACCACCACTTCTTTATAGCATATGTAAAAAGTAACTCAGGATGAAATATTTTGGATTCTTTTCAAAATAACATAAGGAAACTTTAAATGGCTGAAAAGACTGATAAGAGAATATCTTAATGGTGACCCTACAATTTACTAACCCCTGCTAAATATGAGAAATCTGAATATTTATACATTCATTCCACAGATTTTAGCAAATATTATTATCAGAAAAGCACTGAACTAGCCACTGAAGTTTCAACAGACATCAAACTGAAGAATGATCCTTTATTTCTTAGAACATTAGGCTACTGGAAGTGAATGACTTGACCAAAAACCAAAATATTAAGAGCATAATCAGGCCTTGGATAAATGCTCTGAAGGGAATGTGGCTCTATAAAAGCAGTAGACTCAGGAAAAGAAAGGACACTTCAGGGTGAAGGATGAATAGGATTTTACCTAATGGAGAAAAACAGAGTAAGAAGAGAGCATCTCTCGGAGAGGACAACATGGGCAAAAGTCCTGTGATGAAAGAAGATGAAGCACTTTGGCAAACTTAAGAGAGGACCAGATGGCTAGAAAAGCAGAGCTACTGGAGCAAGAGCAAACTGCACAGCAACCAAAGGCCAGGTATTCACTAGCACTAATATTTTTTCAAAAAGATAATTTTGATTTTTTTTAGTCTGGTTTATAAGTACATGTGTGCAGTATGTGTTTGTATTCCTGGTGGGAAGCTGGTACATGTCCACAACACATCTTAATTCCTCTTTTTCATCTCCTTTTCCTTCTCATCCTCCACCTATCTGCTGATCTCTTCATTTACTTTTTTCTTTCTTTCTTTCTTTCTTTCTTTCTTTCTTTCTTTCTTTTTTTTGTATATGTTTGCAGTAGATAACATTCACATGCCCTGTGTGGAGTTGGTACATGTACATTACATATCCCAATTACTAGTATCTTACACAGAGGATGTCCCATTTTATTGATGAAAAACCAAGGCCCAGGGTTCAAGTAAGCCAAGGTCATATCACTAGGAAGTGTTTGAGTAGAAATCAAGCAAATCTTGCTTCCCTAAATCATCCTTCTTTACACCCTGTACTGCTTATACTCAGCATGGACAAAGGAGTGCTAAACATTTTCTAGTTACACCCGCCAGGTGGATCGTGTGTCCCATCTGATTCACACCAATAGCATCATGATCAGGGTCTTGAACTGCAGAGTCTCCTTGAGCTAAACCGAGTGCAAGCGACACTCATCTAACAAGAATAAATTGGCCTCAAATGACCAAACATAAATGAGCAGCAGGACAAGCAGGAAGACAGAATGCCCCCAGCAAATCTTGCCAGCCCTCCTGCAGAGCTGAATGAGCTCAACATACATAACATACATGGAAGCCAGTAAAGCCCTAAAATCTTCATAGAATTTTCATATTCTTTTCATTGTACCATGATGTTTTAGCAGTACCTGACAGAGAACTCAAAAAACAGTTTAAACACTGGAATATTCTGTTATTTCAAATAACATAAGCTCCAAAAGTGAATGGCTCTAAAGTTGGTTCATTCGGAGACAGCAAAATCACCAAGGATTAGCTTTTTCTACTATTTACCAGAGCAAGAAGACATTTTCCCAAACATCCCTGGACCCACTGCCTGACCCTTAGAACCTGGTAACCATAGCTACATCATATGCCATCTCACTCCAAGACCTGTCAAAGTCACTGAGAAGATCCTGCATGGCTTAGACTGTTAGGATTTACTCCCAGCCTAGTGAGGAGTCTCCTACATGGTGGTTATTAAGACAAAATTGGAGTTCTGTTAGCAAGGAGTTAGAGGGATTTATCTGAGGAAAGCAATTAATATCACTATTTCTCTCTTGCTTGACTTGCTAAGGGAAAGTCTCACCTTACAGTCAGCAGGGATTCAGTGGCATTGGGTTCATTGCTGATGTCCCTGATCAGTTCAGTGCACTATGAATAAGGCAACAAATGATGGATAGGAAAAAGACAGTCTAACTTTGTATCCTGGACCACTTCATCCTGAAAAGAAGGGGACAACTGCAAAACCCAGGAAGGCCCAGTGACAACCAGGATAAAACCGTCAAACTTGCAATTGCATTCCCATACTTGAGCTCATTTGGCTTTGCAAGAGGGCTGGCAAGATTTGCTGGGGGGCAAGCCCTACCTGAGAATGGAGTTCAAATTACCCCAAGATTCTATTATCAGCCAGTGGGATGAAAATCACAATGCACTCATTTGGCACATCTCTCCGTTTCCATTTCGGGGGGCTGGGGTGAGCTATAAACATTAATTAGGAAAGTCCAGATGCAGTCCAGAGTTGATGGCCATGTTGGAATCACATCTGCTGATCTTGATTAGCTCAGGGAACAAAAAGCAAGTCATCTAGCACCGTTCCTGTAACAAATGACACTGAGAATCAACAGCTAATGATTAGGTTACAAAACACATTCAGGAATAAAAATCCCTATAAACGTAATTTACAAACAAGACCACCAGCTAACCTGTGTCAGGGCTTTTTCATAATATTGCATCTCCTTTCTCTATAGCCAACATCTTCCTGCTCAGATTTCCTTCATAATATCTGCAGAGTAACTATGTGTCATGTAAGTGCTTATAATAAGAGCTACCCAAATATAGCATAGTATGAAATATAGGTAAAAAGCAAAGATTTAGAAGTCAGTTACAATCAGAGCTACTTGTTAGCTGTGTGACCTATGTCACCTCCCACATCCCAATTTCTTCACCTATAATATGGAAATTCTTTTAGTAGAGTTGTGAGGATTGACGGACAGGGTGACATAGAGAGTGTCATGCATACACTAAATACTTAATCACCATGCCTTATGACAGAGAAGGAGTCATGGTATAGAACACTAACAATCCAGACATGCAACATAGGTAGGATGTGTGGAAAGAAATACCCTCAGGGAACAAGGATCCTAGAGTCAGCAAACTATCGGAGATGAAAGATGCCTCAGCGACAACACACAGTTACTGCTTTGTAATATACTCTGAGCGTGGTGGAATCTTCTTGTTCTCCAGAAATTTAAAGAGGTTAACAGCCCTATAAAACTTTTTTTTGGTACTGGAGATCAGTGACCCATTCCGCAGATGCAATATTTTAAACTCATCTTTGAATCCCAAAACACATCACTCAATACCACTACCACCTTTTAAGGCTCCATTCATGCACCTAACACATATGGACTGGGTACCTACTATAATTCACACACTATGGAGAAGAAATCTCTATGCTCAGAATTTTACATAATAATTATTTCTCTTGGCCATGTTCAATATTACTGACTCCTTTTCAGTGTGAGAAAGCTACCCTGAAGGATCAAGATAGCTCAGAAACATGGTTGGTGAGTTTTAGACATCATATTCGAACCCTAGTCAACTTATATATTGCCAAAAAAATTCTGCCACCAAGCACCTCAAATATCAGTGGATGAAACCTATATTCACTTAGTGTCAGTGATTCGCAGGTCCACCCAGAGTCATTTGGTCTACTTTGGGCTTGACTGAGGGTGGCTCTGCTTCAGAGGTACTCAGTTTTCTTGAAACGTTAGGCTCTTGTGCCACAGCCATGGCAGTCCCCCAGAAGAGTAAATCCAAATATCTAACCATCTTTCAAAGTTTTAATAAAAGCATTTACACTAATGTTCCATTGTCCTACCACCAAAAAAAAAAAAAAGTTCAGGAGACTGCATTCTACCTCTTCTAGTGGAGGAAAGCCAAAGTTGTACAACATAGAGACAAAGGATTGGTACTTTCAGGTAATCCAGCACAGTCTGACTTCAAAGGCTGAATACTTTCTTGTATCCTAATACCCTTCCAAGATAAACAAATAAATACAATATCCTGTAAACCTAAAATAGAAATATAATCTAAGAAGCCAGGAAAGTATGGTGGAAGAGGTGCATAGAGTCAAGGAAGAGAAATGAGACTTCTTTAAAAATGCTCCTGATTGAACACAAGGAAAGAAATAGGCAGATAAAACCAGAAAGCAAGCAATAAATCAACCCAAAGCTTTCTGTGCTCTGCCTAAACTGGGCCTCAGTTCACTGGACAGAATGACACTGTGATCAGCTAACAATCTCATCTAACATCACACTGAAACTTTTGAGCAAAACCAGGCATAGGAATTCACAGATAGGTTTCTAACAGAAAGAGGTGGGCAAGCAAAAACTCTGACCAAAGAGTGGCATCCAGTGGCCAGGGGTTAATCTGCAATGAGCCACAGCTGCAGGCACCCAGATGCAACCGTTGCTGGCTAACCACATCCCAGAAGAGTGTCAGTAGACCACAAGAGTGGCAGAAACCAGCCTGAGGCCTGCAAAAGGAGAGAACTCAGCCAAAAGGGACCAGGATAGGTATGGCCACGTTTTTCCTGAAAAAACTCATGATCTTCTTGACTTTCCTTCACTCCTGGACCTCCCACCCATCACTTCTACCTGAATGCTATTAGCTCTGTGCCAGACACTGAGATGAAAGAAGTTCAAGGCCTCCACTGTTTGCTTGGAGAGAATGCATCTAGTTAACGTGTCATAATCAGAGAATGACCACTGAATAATGAACTATGTGATACTAATACAAATTGCCATGATACTTCAGAGTAGTGGTTCTCAAAGTGAACCAGCACATCAGCATCTCCTGGGAATTTGTTAGGAATGCAAATTCTCAGGCTCACCATAAAATTCCAGCATCTGAAACTCTGAGGATACAGCCCAGTTATCTGTATTTTCACAAATCCCCAGGTGACTCTGAAAGTCACTGTTTCAGAAGACAGGGCAATGAGAACAGGAGGGTCCTCAAAGAAAGTACAGCTGCAGGTGAATCTTGAAGGAACTGGTGAATGGAAAAGACTGTACAATCAATCCCATAGGCACCAAAGCAGGCAAGAGAGTGAGTCACCTATGGCCAGTGAGGTGCCCATTCCTGGATGGGGGGGAAGTACGATTCTGAGACATAGGCAGAAGCAAGATCTGCTGGACTAGGAGCAGTGTGGTTTGGGAGTCTTGAAAATGGCTCAGAAATGTTTGGGCTGGTTGCAATACTGAACACTTTTTCCTTAGAGAATGAAAAGAACAAGGAAGTAGAGAAACCAGGGGAACAACAATGCCCCGAGCATGTCCTGAAAAGTGGTATCTTCTTTTGAAAAGATATTAAAGGGCACTATATGAAAGCAAGAGCCAGACGTCCAACGTGCAACAGTGGACCAACAAGGTGACCCAAAAATCATCAGTGACATCACTTTGTTAAGTACCCCTCCCTTGGCCCCTGGCCCCACCACTGTCTGTTTTACAACCGGGGTCAGAGGTTAGGGGTTGAGGGAACCTACCATGGTAAAAGACATGGCAAAAAATTCAAAGAAAATAAGAAAAGCAACAACATGAAGAGGGAAGTAAAGTGTAAGAGATGTTCAGTTTTGGCAGAATTTGCCAGAAGCTTCTACTCCCCTTTGAGAAATGGCTTGAAATGACCAAACAGAAAGAATAACAAATTTTAAATTTAATTTAAAAATCTTCACCAAGCCTAAAACTAGATTTATGGGTGTAAATAGATTAAATTCCTATTCTCTGCTGGAACTCAGAAACAGCTGAAAAATAGATGCAAAAGTTGGGCAGATAGAACTCAAAACAACTTTATAGCTAAAATAATATTTATGCAATATGCATTGAGTAATATACATTTTCAGAGTTGAATTATAAAACAAAACAACTGGGTAGAATGGGTCGCCTCTGCAGATGGCCCCCAAAGGGGAGGTTGGGGGTGGGGTGGGGAGAATACTGCCATGAAGATAGTGAGCACATGTATCTTCCCTGTCTTTGGGGAGGAAAATATAAGTTTGCAGAGAGAAATCAGAGTCCTTAATGAAAATTCCTCAACCTAGGAGCTGAGATTGGAGCTAAGAATACTCCTTTACCAGTGCCAATCACAAATCTCTAGTTCTGAAGAACTGCTGTCAGCTACAGGCCCAGAGAAGATCAACCTGGAGAAAGACATCAGGAACTTCCAGAAAGCTTAACGAGATATCGTCAGCAGAAAAATGAAAGAATCCTGGCAAACTAACCTCAATACTGACATACAAACTAGACAATGGAAGCATGGCTAGACGATGTAGCAAGAAAAAAATAAGTATAAGTATCTATTAGTAGACAAAAATTTTCCACAAATCAAAACCATTAAGAATTGTGTAGCTATTAACAAAAATAAATTAGAATTCTCTCTACTGACTAGAAAAATCCCAAGGTAGTACTGAATAAGAAAGTCAAGAAGCAAATATTTTACAAAAGACAAAAATATGAATGTACATATATAGTACATAAACATATTATGACATGACCACAGGAAAAACATTGGTAAGAGGAATGGGGGTTTATTACTATGATTACCTCTCAGAGAAGGGCAGAATGGAAAGCTAAGCCAAAAAAAGGAAACTGTGACATGCTACAAAAAAGAAAAAAAAGAGAAAAAAAGGGAGAGAGAAGGAGTTGCTTGCTATGATCTCATTTACCCAACTGTTTGGATTATGTTTATAAATAAAATGTAAAATAAAAATTATTAATATTTGCGTTCATATTTTCAAGCATTGGTAAACAAGGGAAAGGTATTGCAAAAACTGCTCTCTGTCATTTTCACATCCTTGCAAGCCCTAGCAAAGATCATTTCTTTCAGTCTTGTATTCTCTGCACATACTCTACGTCAAAAGAGGTTGTTAAATGCTGTCTTGGGTAACTCCAGTAATTCTTTATGCAGTCAACTTTGCTTCTATGACCTGTGTTGACTTTGTACCCTGGTAGTAGTATCAGTACTTGTTCTTATTTTTAAGTTAAACCCCTTCTTACTCACCAAATCTCAATAATTTGAACAGACCCTTTCTTGTTTCTACCATGCCACAGTCTCTGCCTAGACACAGAGCTCTTGCCTCCTTGGGTTAGACACCATTCCCCCTCCCTACTCCAGGACCAGAAAGCTGACTTGGCCAGAAATTCCCACTGGCATCAGTGTTTTGAAGCCTTACATAACCATAATCTAATCTTGCCAGGAAACCCACCTTACCTCCTGTTGGTCTTCCTTCATACTATTCTCTTACAAAGACTGAGTTTCAAAGGATAGGGATAATAACTATTTACCACTATTTCTTAGGTTCTAAACCAAGCTTTGGCTCAAAATGAACCTAAATGCAATAAACAAATGAATAATTAGACTGTGAATAAAGTATATAACATCAAGCACTCTGGTGCTAGATCCAATTCTCTGAACATATTTTCCACTCCTGCTGCCCCTCAAAATCCAAACACTGCCTTGGTAAACACATCTATCCTCTACACCCCAGATTTCCAACATGAATAGATAGATGTACTTCCTTAGGACCTTTCATCTTGAAAGGGAGTGTCATTATCAGAGAAACTGAGTTGGCCATATGGTAATGGAGAAAGAAGGTGGAATTTTTTACATGGGGTTAGGATGCAACAGTAGGACAGCCAAGTAAGGAAGTCTTGAGAATGACCAGAAGAAAACAGAAATCTAGATTGCCAAGGTCTCAAATATGACGGAAACAAACAAAAAAAGGAATCAATCAAATCTCTGACTAGAGACAAAGACAGTTGTTTACCGGTCTGGTTTGTGAACGTAGCACAAGATCCTGGTGAGTCTTCAGACTATGGCCTTCACAGATTCTCTGTACTGTGCTTAGAAAGGTCTCTCCGTTGAGCCTTAGGACTCAGTTGTCCAACTCATCGGTTACTCTCCTTGGCCCTGACAGAATTTTAAATTCAGGAGCTCATTCTTGCCTCTTCTTGCCAAAACCTAAAAAAAAAAAAAAAAAAAATCCAATTTCTGCTGGAGGCAGCAAAATATCTTTGGAAATTAAATTTGTTTCTTGTTAGTTGTGTTGCCTTGGCCAAGTCATTTATTCTCACTGACCTAAAATTAACTCATTTCTGTATAATCACATGCACACTTTTTACCTGTAAGGGCTATTCTAGAAGAGGATAAAATGAGGTCATAGATTAGAAATTACACTTAAAATGGTGCTGAAACTCTTCTTCCACCTTCTCTTCTCCTCCCTCTCTCTCTTTTATTCCTCTCCTTTCTTCTTTCTGAACAGTTGTGTCCTAGAGCCATTAGATTAGGCATAGATAGTATGGCAAAGTAGGTGTTCATGTGATGGTAGGGAGCAGCAAGGGTTATGAGGAAACAGGGCCATTGGTTCAGAACAAGGGACCAGAGGCCAAGCAGGAGGAGCAGAGCATCCAGGTAGAAGTGCTGCCCAGCACAGGATATCAGAGCCTGGTGTGGTTGGGAAGGTACCTGCAGAAGGGTATCCTGGCATAAGCTGTGAAGACCCAAACAGAGGAAGAAGACCACAGCAATCAAGCAAGGCAAGGAGGCTGTTCCCAGAGAAGGGTGTTCTGGCTCAAGGTGTCTGAGCCCAAGATGGTGAGGAGGAATGGCATGCAGGGGAGAAGAGACAAATTGAAATGGGAGAGTGCATGTGTTGTGAGGATAATACCCACATGGAGGAAGAGACGGCATTAGAGATGAAAGATTGGTTATATACCAAAGATGCATAAATGAACCAAATTACTAGGAAACATAAGAAAAACTAGGAGAATACCCTTGTTGGCAGGAAAACAGACTGAGGTGTTTGTGAGCTGTGGGGTAGTAGGTTAGTAACTTATTCTAATAAGTTTAAAGGAAAAAAGTTATTTTGAACTATATCACAACTTTTCTACTAATTTATAATTGTTTCAAAGCATACACACAAAAACTACATCACATTAATGTTAGGTAACTGTATTATATGTCTTGAATAGGTTATTTTAAATATCTGGATAAGGGAATTGTTATAGAAATTTCTAGGGTTTAAAGCCCTGACTTTTTCATTTAAGTTCACATTGTCATCAAGGACCCTAGTGAACAAAACCCACTGGAGGTTTACTTGTCATTCACAATGTTGTATTCAGATGGTGAAATATGTTATAGTATTTAATAAAATTTTTGATAACTATATAATCTATTTACTACTTGAAATGTTCTAAAGCATAATATCTAGTAGAATTTTACTCAATCATGGAGATGTTATTAGTATCTCTGCTGTCAACTATAGTAGCCACTCACCACAAGCAGCTACTGAACACTTGAAACAATACCAGTGTAACTGAAAACATGAATTTTGTAATTTTAAGTATAAATTTTAGTAGTCATGTGTGGCTAGCAGCTCCAATATTGGACAATGCAAAAAAATCTTGATATCATCCTAATTCTTTTTCTAAGGTTAGCATGTTCCTGACCCCAAACTTGATAATGTGAGCACAAAAAGATTACAAACCAATCTTATCTATCTACATAGCAGGATCTACTAATTTATAGAATGTAGATGATCATTTTAACTACACACATATATGCATGCATCTTGACTAATGTGCAATTATTCTAATATTTGCAAAAAAAGATTATTAATCTGGTTCATTAAATTAATAAATTAAAAAGAAAATTGATCTTGACAAATGATAAGATATATGTTAAAATTCAACATTAATATTTGTGTTTTTTTAAAAAAATCATAATAAGTCAGAAATACGAAACTAACTATTCAATAGTCCAACAGTCAGGTATCAAAAGTAAACTATAAGCAACTTACACCTAATAATGAAATGCTCAAAGCAGCTCATTAAAGTAAAGAAGAAGAAGAACGTAAATTGCCCATGATTACCATTGTTTTGGCAGTGTTTGCCAAGGTTATATAATAACAAAATGAAGTTATGTAAATAATAGAAACAAATCAAGTGATCATCATTTGCAAATCACATTGCATCTCAGAAAAGTGAAATATCAGCATGACAGCCAAGTAAGACAAATTTAGTAATATCCTCCACTAACAACAACCTGTCTTTAGAGCCATACAGATTAAGACTATGTTTATTTCATCTATAATTTTATTTTAGCACTTAGTAGAGTCCCTAGAATATAGAAGACACAAGTATTTGTGAACTAATTAGTTAACTAAAAAATTGAGAAACACTAAATGTCAAACATTATTATGTATTCAAAATAACTAGTTTTCAAAATAAGAAAAACTATATAAGCATATTTTAGATGTAGGAAAAAAACTGATGAACTGTAACACCTATTTGTGATTTCTATAAAGCTAGGAACAGAAGTTCCTCAAAAATTATTCATGACATTTACAAAAATATATATGGTTAACAACAAAGCTAATAAGAAAAAACTAGAATATTTCCCCTATAAGATCCGAAACAAGGTAAGAGTGTCTACTCTCACCATTCCTACTCAGAATTGTCCTCAAAGCTGTAGCCAGTGCAATAAGGATATAAAAGACATAAATTGGAAAGTAAGGGATAAAATTGTCACATTCACTACCAATCTATTTATGTAGAAAATGCCAAGAAACCCATAAAAATTGCAGAAAGTAAATAAAAGTTCCTGAAATTAATACACATTCAGAAAGATAGCACTATATGAGGTCAACACAAGAAAATTGTATTTCTTTTTCTCTAACCATCAGTTTCCTTATTTGTAAAATACGAAAAAATAATTGATTTTTCCAAAGAGTTTGTTTTAAGAGTTAACAGTTATTGTATGTAAATCATTAATAGACTTGCTTGCATATTGTTTAGTTATTTCTCTACCAGTGAGTATAGTATGGCAGATATGGATGCTCATGAAGTTGATGATAAAGAGAACTTTGAGTTTTATGAACTAAAAAATCTCAGTATGGGGTCAGTGGATCAACTGCCAAAAACAACTAAGTTCATTTTGGAATTATATTCTGAATTTTGCCAGAAAAGTATATGTTAGGCACCTATCAGACCCCAACTTAGTTTTTATGCTCAGTTTTGGGTGCTTTATCTTTTTTTTTCTTTTTCCATACTGGGAATTTAACCTAGAGCCTTTGCATTGACCTACATCTCCAGTCATTTTTACTTCTTTAAATTCTGAGACAGGATTTAAGTCCTTAAATTTCCCAGGCAGTGTTCAAACTTTTGATCCTCCTGCCTTAGCCTCCCAAATATTACAGGTATACACCACAAGCCCAGCTTCAATGGCCTATTTCAACAGGTGCACTGAGAAAATCAAAAAGTTATCACCAAAAGGCTACTGATTGAAAAGACCAAAATATTAACCCAAGAGGTGAAAATGACAAAACAAAAAAGCAAAACACAAGGTCAAACACCCATTCCAACAGGAACAAATACAAGAGACATCAAAATAGAAAACATTCATATGCCTGAAATTTCTGAAAAGATAGCAAGTGAAATAAAGAAACAAATCCATGAAGCAACAGAGGAAGTCAGATTAGAAATAATCTCTCAGGTAAAGAAAGAAATGACAACCTTAATAAAGGAATTGCTCAGCATAGCTAGAGAAGACATAGATTAAAAAGTACAGGAGCATGGAAAATGATGGAAACCATGAACAAACAATATAGGAGAGAAATACAATACATGAAACAAATTCAATGAGATATCCAGGAAATTAAAAATTCCATTGAAAGCTGGTGAAACCACTTGAATGAAACTGAAGATAGACTTCCAGACCTTGATGACAAGATCACAGCTAGCAATCACAAAAGGAAAGAACTTTTAAAAATAACAAGGGACTGGGGGCAAGCAAACCCAGTCTGGGAAGCAGCGCCATGCATGCACCCCTACCAGACTGGAACCACCAGACCCCAGCCCCTTCTGGTGTGCTGGCTGGCAAACAAGAAGTAGCAAACCCCCCTCCCCCTACTGTAAGTGACTGGCTTATCAGGAGAAACACAGGCTGTGATGATAGCTATGGAGATAAAATGAAATTGGATGCCTATGGTGCTTTGGTGTTTCACTAACATTGCTGGTCTAGGGCCAGGGGTCTGACCATGGGTTTAGAGGATAGTGGTATGCTATGTGGCATCTAGGGGGAAGGATCTCCTTCTGAAGGTTGCAGCCATTGTTGATTCCCTATGGTCTTGTTTTGGAAGTCCTATATCATTCCCATTGTTTTGCTGGGTTGGGTTTTATTCTCTTTTGTTGTGTTTGATTATGTCAAATCCGATGGCAGGAGAAGCTATTTCAAAGATAGGAAGATATATTATGTTAGCCATTTTGGATTTACCATAGCCTTGTTTTGAGGTTCTTTATTGTGTCCATTGTTTTGTTTTTATTGTTTCTATTCTGTTCTGTTGTTTGATTTTTACTGTGTCCAAAATTATCTGCA
This sequence comes from Hydrochoerus hydrochaeris, assembly GCA_004027455.1. Classification (NCBI taxonomy): domain Eukaryota; kingdom Metazoa; phylum Chordata; class Mammalia; order Rodentia; family Hydrochaeridae; genus Hydrochoerus; species Hydrochoerus hydrochaeris. Next base: position 116,157 of record PVLA01005622.1, read on the forward strand.
GCTATTTTGAAGACATCAAAGGGCATTATGGTTACTATTATTGATTTTGTAATGTTTTTAGGCCTGTATTTCTTATACTGGTTTGTTTTGATTGGTTTTATTCTGTTTTATCCTCTTTAAAATAAAATTTTTTAAAATGACAAGGGATCATAAAATAAAAATTCAACAGCTTCAAGATAATGCAAAACAAACATAAGATTGATAGGTGTCAATGAAAATGTGGGAGTCAATGCTAATGACATAAAAAACTTTTTGCAGAAGTAGTAGCAGAAAATTTCACAAACATGGGAAAAGAATCTCATATACAGATAAGTGAGGCATATCGAACTCCAGTCATAACCAAAATAAATCTATACTTAGATGTATAATAATCAAGACCCCTGAAACTCAGCATAAAAACAGAATACTGAAAGATGTTAGAGAAAAGAAACAGCTCATCTATCAAGGAAAGCCCATTAATCACAGCAGACTTCTTAACACAAGTCAATATGAGATTGGAGTAAAGTATTTCAAGCCCTGAAAGAAAACAACTTTCAACCCAAATTGATGTACCCTACAAAACTTTCTTTGAAAATTAATGGAGAAATAAAACACCTCCATGACAAAGAACAACTAAAGAAATTTGTGTCCACCAAACCAATCTAAGAAAGAGTACTGAAAGACATACTAAAGAGAGACAAAATTTCCAGAACACCAACAAGAAGAAACTACTAGGTAGGGCAATCAATTAAACAAAGGGGGAAATCAGGGAACCAACAACAAGAAAATAACATGACAAAGCAAAGCCAGTACATATCAGTTATAACCATCAATATAAATGGTCTCAATTCACCAATTAAAAGAAATAGATTGACAGAATGGATCAAGAAAGAGGATCCAACAATATGCTGTATACAAGAAACATATCCAACTCTAAAGGAAACTCATAGGCTGAAAGTCAAAACAATATTCCATGTGCCAGGAACCCAAAAAAAGCAATGGTAGTTATTCTGTTTTCAGACAGAATGTGAACTTCAAACCAAAAGTGATCAAAAGAGATAAAGAAGTTCACTACATACTTGGTAGGGGAAAAATTCAAGGGGAAGAGCTAACAATCCTAAATACATATGCACCAAATAAGGAGCATCCAACTATATAAGACAAAAACTAATACATGAAAAACAAAATACACAATAGCACAACTGTAAGAGGGGACATTAATACCCCATTGTCACAAAGAGATAGATCAACTAGACAAAAAGTCAGCAAAGATATAATAGAACTGAACTAACCCTGTTAACAAATAAGCTTACTATATGTTTACAGAGTGTTCCACCCAACAACATCAGAATACATATTCTTCTCAGCTGCACATGGGATGTTCTCTAAAACAGACCATATATTAGCCTATAGAACATACATAAGTAAATGCAAAGGGATTGAAATTATCCCATGCACATTATCTGACCATAGTGCACTGAAGTTGGAAAGTAATCACAAAAGAAACTGCAAAACCTACATAAACACATGGAAATCAAATAATACCCTCCTGAACAACCACTGGGTTACAGATGAAATTAAAGAACAAATTAAACAATATCTACAATTCAGTGAAAATGCAGATACAACATACTGAAACCAGTGGGATGTAATGAAAGCAGTTCTAAGAGGGAAATATACAGCAGTAAACTCTCATATCAAGAAAACAGAACAAGCACAAATAAACAACCTAATGCTGCACCTCAAACTTCTAGAAAAAGAAGAATGAGTCAAGCCCAAAGCATAGAAGGGAGAAAATTATAAAGACCAGAGCAGAAATTAATGCAATTGAGACTAAGAAAACAATACAAAGAATTAATGAATCAAAGAGTGGATTCTTTGAAAGAATAAGCAAAATTAATAAACCCCTAGCCAACCTTATCAAGAAAAAGAAAGAAAAACTCAACTTGATGCAATAAGGAATGAAAAGGGTGAACGTATTACAGATCCTGTGAAAATTCATCATGAATACCTACTCTGAAAATCACATAGGCTGTAAAATGCAGAGGAAATGGACAGATTCCTAAAAACATATGAATTACCAAAGCCAAATCAAGAAGATGTAAAATTTTGAATAACCCAGTATCAGTTACTGAAACTGAAAATGTAATTAAAAACCTACCAACAAAGAAGAGCCCAGGTCCTGATGGATTCACAGCTGAATTCTACAAGAAATTTAGAGATTTAATGCCAATACTCCTCAAACTCTTCAATGAAATCAAAAAGGAATTCTGAATTCCACAAGAAGTTTAGAGATTTAATGCCAATACTCCTGAAACTCTTTAATGAAATCCCTAACTGATTCCTGGAGGCAAGCATTACTCTGATACCAAAACCAGAGAAAGACCCAACCAAAAAGGACAACTATAGGCCAACCTCCCTAATGAACACAGATGAAAAAATTCTCAATAAAATACTAGCAAATAGAATGTAGAAACTCATCAAGAAGATCATGACCAAGTGGGATTTATCCCAGGAATGCAGGGATGGTTCAACATGGGCAAATCAATAAATGTAACACACCACATCAACAGAGCCAAAAACAAAAATCACAAGATCACTTCAATAGATGCAGAAAAGTTTAGATAAAATTCAAAACTTGCTCATTATAAAAACCCTACAGAAAATCAGAATAGATGGTCTTTACCTCAATCAGATACAAGCCATCTATGACAAAACAACAGCCAGCATCATACTAAATGCTCAAAAACTGAAAGCTTTCACTCTAAAATCAGGAACAAGACAAGAATGTCTACTGTCATCACTTCTATTCAATATAGTGCTGGAAACATTAGCCAGAGCAATCAGACAAGAGAGATAAAAGGAAAAAGGATAGGAAGGGAAGAAGTTAAGTTATCACTATTTTCAGATGACATGATACTCTACATAGGAGACCCCAAAAGCTCCATCAAAAGACTACTAGAGTTAATAAGCAAATTCAGCAGTGTAGCTGGATACAAAGTCAGTACTCAAAAATCAATAGCATTCCTGTACACAAACAACAAACTCACTGATAAAGAAATTATGAAAATATCGCCTTTCACAATAGCATCCAAAAAAGTGAAATACTTAGGAATCAATATAACAAAGGATATAAAAGACCTATATTGAAGAGGGCATCAGAAAATGGAAAGATATCCCTTGCTCTTGGTTAGGAAGAACCAATATTGTGAAAACGGCCATACTCCCAAAACTGTTATACAGATGTAATGCAGTCCCAATCAAAATACCATTAACAATTCACAGATCTAGAGAAAATATTCCTAAAATTCATTTGGAAACAGAAGAGACCTAGAATAGCAAAGGGAATCCTGGGCAACAAAGCCAAAGCAGGAGGCATCACGAGCCCTGACTTGAAATTATATTATAAAGCTGCAGTGATAAAATCAGCAAGGTACTGGCGAAAAAACAGATCTCAGGATCAATGGAACAGGCTAGAAGATGCAGACACAACAACAAAGACACTCAGCAACCTTATCTTTGACAAAGAGGCTAAACATGGAAGAAAGATAGACTCTTTAATAAATGGTATTGGAAAAACTGGCTTTCCACATGCCATTTCCACATGAAACTCGACCCATGTCTATCACCAGGCACTAATGTAAAGTCAAAATGAATCAAAGATCTAAATATTAAAAGGGAAACAGCAAATCTATTAGAAGACAAGATACGTAGAAACCTTGAGGACATAGGGACCAGCAAAAAGTTCATTAACAAAAATCGAACCTCATGGGAAGTACTTCAAAGAATCAACAACTGGGATCTTGTCTTATTAAAAAGCTTTTGCACTTCAAAACAAATCACCAACAGCGTGAAAAGAAAATCCACAAAATGGGAAAAGAATTTTAGCCAGCAACCCCTCAGACAAAGGACTTATATCTAGAACATATAAAGAATTGAAAAACATCAGGTCCCACAAATTCAAAGGCCTAATTCAAAAATGGGCATCTGAGAAGAACACACATTTCTCAGATGAAGAAATACAAATAGGAAATAAATGCATAAAAAAAATGTTCAACATCACTAGTCATCCGAGAAATGCAAATTAAAACAATACTGAAATTTCATCTCACTCCAGAAGGAATGGCTATCATCAAGAAATCAACCAATAACAAATGTTGGTGGGGCTGTGGAGAAAAAGCAACACTTCTCCACTGTTGGTGTGAGTGTAGATTAGTGCAACCACTGTGGAAATCAGTGTGGAGATTCCTCAAAAAACTAGGATTGGAAGTCCCATTCAATCCAGCTATTCCTCTTCTGGGCATTTACCCAGAAAAATTGAAAACATCATGCCACAAAGATATATGTGCACCCATGTTTACAGCAGCACAATTTGTAATAACTAAATCTTGGAAACAACTCAAATGCCCATCAACTGTGGAATGGATAAAAAAGATGTGAATTTTTTTTTTTACAATAGATTATTACTCAGCTTTAAAGAAGGATAAACTCGAGGCTTTTAAAGGTAAATGGATGCAACTTGAGGTCATACTCATAAGTGAGATAAATCAGAGTCATATGTTCAAATATCATATTGTCTCCTTAGTGTAAAAAAACTAAGAGTAAATAGAATCCAAAATGTACAATAGGTATTGTGAAAATGAAAGGGAAAGAAAGTGCTCAAAAGGAAAGAACAACTGGGATACATGAAAGGAGAAAAGAAGGGAAAAGATTATATGTATTATACATAATACATATAATCACATATATATGATAGATAACTATACCACTAATCTCAGTTCATCAAAAAGAAGTTTGTGCTTTCATTGTTTCATTGTTTGATCATTTTTGTGCCTCAATCTTATAACCTGAGCAACTACTTCTAAGATAACAATATGCAGTATATTAACCAGAGTTAATTTCCTACTATTTTTTAAAAAATTCTATTGCTTCTGACTTTTTTCTGTTTTGCTTTTTAAAATAAAAAATAATAATAAAATTTAAAAATATAAATACCTAAGATGTGTTCCAATTAACCAAAAAAAAAAACCAAGAATACTGACTAGGAAGATAAAGATTTGGAAAATTATGCCATGATCACAATAAGCAGGCTGATTCCAGTGGAAATACAGTGGTTTAACAGTTGCATGGTGTAATCCACAAGTATACAAAAATCTATCATGTGATATGCAGGTTCACATTCTCCAGGGACAAATCCATGACCAGATAATAAAAAATATATACTTATTTAAATTTAATATTAAAAATAACAATGAAAAATCCTCTCAAGTGAAACTCCTACCTTGTGGAGTAAACAGGTTAAAATATGATTTCCCTATTTATAGATGAGGAAAACTAAGACCATAATCAAAGTACTAAAACAGCCAATGCAGAACTGTGGTTTAAATCTTGGCTTTTGACTCTGTGTGAAAGGTTGTCACAATTCTTCACCAAGTGAGAGACAGGCTAGTACTGGAGTCCACAGTCTTTGACTCAGCTATTTGATCAAGTGGCCTGGTCCTCATAAGTGAGGCTGAAGCCAAACTACGACTGCTTTGAAGAAACTATGTTGGAGTTAGTCACAGCACTGAGTTTAAATACAAAAAGTTACAGAATCTAGCAATCAACTAGCTAGAGCTATCCACTGAAAGTGGGGTAGGGCAATGGGGGTGAGCAGATGCTATTGATGCTTTTTGCCAAGTGTTTGAAAACCCACTACAAATATTGATGCCAAGAGCTTATTGCTGGCTCTTAGAAACAGGCAGCCATTTCCTCCCTCATTCTGGATACTGTGAGCCAAATGCAGAATTTCGGTCTGGTTAAGAAACACAGGTACCACACACTTTCCTCTTGTCAAAAGGTGGTTGTTGTTGGGCAGTGAATGCTTCTGAAAGAGTTACACTAACCACAGTATGCAGAGGCCAGACACCAGCCCGCATGTGTGATGGTGCCCTGTCCTGACAGCCAGATCAGCCATTGAATGGATTTTTTAATGATTATTCAATCTCTTCCAACAGAACCTCATTAGCTGCAACCATTGTCACCTTCTATCCTGCCAGGGAATTGGGTTTTCAGTTCAGCAGAAGCTTAGAATTTTCCTACTCATGCAGGCAGATTAAAGTGCTCAACTAACTCAGGTGTAACCTATTTAATTCACCATCCAACTAATTACTGCAGATGCAGATAAACCAGGCTAACAGGAAAGAATCCACCTCTTAAAACAAAACAAAGGGCAAGTAAGCATGCTTCTCAATATCCAGCAAAGGGTATGTCAGATGGCAGACATCTTAAAAAGCAAACAAATGCTCCAATGACTTTGAAAATCAATGAATTCTAAGAGGGAAAAATTACAGCATAGTATTTGTGTATTGGGAGTCTATTTGGTTCAACTTTGAACACCATTTATCAACAGAAGTAGAATCGACTGTTTCAGGCAAGTGAAATTTGAATTCAGCAGGTTCTTATATAATTTTATTTTTAAAACCAGGGATTTTTTTATTACAAGTGAATAAACTATGGAGACTAGAATTAAGGACAGTGTTTTACTGTGAACTCTGTCCTTCAGAGAGGTTAAGTTTGAAATATGAGCTTACTTGAGGTCTTTTGCTCTAAAGAATATTAATAGGGCATATCTCATTGTGGTTAAAAGGTTATGTTTCAAGGAGAAATAACTAAAAAGTCAGACTTTTGTTTTGATAGGTCATTTTTCTCAAAAGGCATATTTAGGAAGTAAGTTATTTAAATATATACTTTGAAAATAATAGAGAATGTGAATATTCTTTTAAAGTAATTTTTCATTTACAAAGGTTATGGTCTGAATAAAATTTTTCATCTTGGCAAAGAATAGCATTCTTAACTATGGAAAAAATCTCAATACAATGTATTTCCAATTCATAAGTGGCTACTACATAGTAACATTATACTAAGATAGTCCTACCAACCTATTGCTACAAGATGTTTTTGAAAATATTTTGTGTTCCCATAGTGCAATAACTACAATCTATTTTAAAGAGTTTAGCAAAGGAGAATGAACATGGGCATTAACGAAAGGCTCACCACTTATTCTGTATAACCTGAGCAAGTTTCTATTTGTCTGTCAGATAGAATGTGCAGCCTTTTTTGTAACATAGAGCACAGCTGAACAGAAACACACCTTGATGGGTTAAAATTCCATAAAAATGTCCTGGACATTAGAGGACCATTACCTACTAGAATCTTGACCATTCAGTATGGATTCCTATGTACTGAATAATAAAGCACAAGTTGATACTTGAAATTAAAATGTCATGACGTCCACAAAAGAATCTGTTAAAATAAAATAAGTGAGTTTTGCTTCTGGTAAGGACAACTACAGAAGATTTATCATGTACAGTTCTCTCTCTCTCTCTCTCTCTCTCTCTCTCTGTGTGTGTGTGTGTGTGTGTGTGTGTGTGTCTGTCTGTCTGTCTGTCTCTCTCTCTCTTTCCATCACTCATAAAATAAATGTGGAGGTTCCCTAACTATGGAACAGAGGAAGAATGCTAAAAACTCCTTGGTGTAAATTCACATCTAATTCGGAGACAAAAATGACCAACACATTGCCCTGGAACTTGGGTGCCATGACTTTTCCTGGAGAATATCATTAAAAATTTCCCCAGCAATCATAACTCCGGACATTTCCCAACTTTTTTTTTCCAGAGTTAGAACCCAAACATTCACCAAGGAATGAAAAAATGAGCAATAGAACTAATAATTAAACATTGAGAAAATATATATACTTTATATCCCTCTTGGAAAATTCTGGTTCCTCTTAGTTTAAAGGAACTAATATTTTCAGGAAACAAATCAACTTTCAATAGCCTGGTATTTCTCAAATATATTTGTGTTTGTCTTTAGTTAGAAACTCTATTTTAATATTCTACCAAACATGTTTAAGAAATTTTTATTCAATCAGTTAGTACCCAGTATCATATAGACCACCTTTACATAACCTTAACATAGACCACATGAGGAAATTATAGGAGAAGAGCTTTTCAAAGTTGCTGTGCTGATCATTTTGCCTATGTAGTATTTGCATGATGATTCAAGGCAAAGGAAGTACAAGCAAGAAGAAAAGAAGTCTAGATCAAAATCTAAACTCTTCTACCCACTATGTTTGTTGGTATTTTTTCCATTATAAGCAATCAAAACCCTATACAAAGAGATTTAAGCAAATGAAAACATGTAGTGATTCACGTACCTTAAACATTCAAAAACAGGAGAAGACAAGATGGCCGATCAGTGAGCAACAAAATACAAAGCCTCCCGGGAGAAACAATTCATATGCCAGAATAAAACACCCTGAAGAGACCCAGACAGAGGGAGATGGATCCTCTTGACACAGGAAGAAATTAAAACATAAAAAAGCTCGTCAAATATGTCGGGACTACAACTGAAACAGCTAGAAATTACAGGACACAGTGTTTTCGTTTGTGGCAACCTGCCAAGTTTGCAATGGCCTGCCTCTGCAGCAGCTGGTAGAGCCGCCCAAACTCATTCCCACCGCCACTCACTGGAAGAACAGCAGCGCTGAAGTCAGGGGTTGGTGAGCCCAACAGAGAGTGAAGCCAGCGAAGGGACCTTCATTAATCCACGGTCAGTGCTGGGAATGAGACCCCCTCCATGGGAAGGGTGCGACCAAATGGGTGACATGTTGGAATCGGGGAGGAGGAGCCTAAACTGGGAGCAACAGTGACTTCAGTTGATTGCTCCCTCCCCAGAGCAGATTCATGCGATTTGCTTGGACTGGGCCGTGCCCCTGGCCGGGACCCAATGAGCCATCCCAAATCAATTCCCTGCACCTAGCAAGTACTAACTTGGTGAAGGCAGCTGAACTTTGGTTGGCCCGGTGGGGAGGGGCAGGCATATGCAGCCTGCTTACACCTCAGTGACAAGAGCAGGCAGGAGAAGGCAGAGTTCCCTTGCCAGCGTGCTTCGTAGGAAATGTGGCAAACAGGGAAGGGGGCTGGGACCTACACTGTAACCCATGTGGAGGAAGCCAGGGCCATGACAGGAGAGAGAGGCAGGAGGAGGCCCCCAGCCCAGAGCCCTGAGAGCACTGATTCAGGAGAGGAAAAAACAAGGGAGACTGAGGGCGGCAAGCACGCAACATCAGACATGGCTTCAATGGACATTAAGAAATATCTTCAGGACCTTGTAGACAAGCTCAAAACAGAAATATTAAATCAGGTAAAGCAGGATATGAGTAGAGTAATAGGAGAAATGCTCTCAGGAAGCATCTCTCAGGATGATACAGATGGAAGAAGGGAGGAACACAAAAAAAGGAGAGAAACATTCGATAAAGAATATAAAGAAAATATAGAATACATAAGCAAATTCAAAGAGACTACCAGGAAATTAAAAACTCCATTGAAAGCTGGCAATATGCCTTAAAAGAAACTAAGGATAAACTATCAAAACTTGAAGTTGGCAGTGTGTGATCATGAAAGGAAAGATCTCTTAAAAATAACAAGGAAACAGGCAGTAACAATACAAACATTAGAAGATGACAAGAGAATCTACAATTTAAGAATAAGAAATGTGAACGAAGAAGCAGGAATACATACAGGTGAATTACAAAGGCTATTCACGGAAATAATTAAGGAAAACTTCCCAAGCATGGGAAAAGAAAATGACATTCGGTTGTGTGAGGCATACAGAACTCCAGCCACCTACAACCAAAGCAGGTCTGCACCCAGACTATAATAATCAAGGTGCCAGAAATTCAATATAAAAACAGAATATTAAAAGCCGTCAGAGAAAAGAAACAGATTACCTATAAAGGTAAGCCCATCAGAATCATGGCTGACTTCTCAATACAGACCATCAGATCAAAAAGAGGTTGGGGCAAAGTGTTACAAGCCCTGAAAGAAAATAACTTCCAGCCCAGATTGATGTACCCTGCAAAACTGTCACTAGAAATTAATGGAGAAACAAGATGCTTCCATGACAAAGAGGAACTGGGGGAGTTTGTGACCACCAATCCAACACTACAGATAATACTGAAGGACATTCTAAAGAGAGAGAAAAAAAAATACCAGGATTTTAGGAACAGTGGCAGAAAGGCCTCAATGAGTGGGGCAGGAAGTAGAATGAAGGAGAAAACTAGACAAACAAAGGGAGAAAAATAGCATAGCAGAAATGAGGCAGAAAAGGATAACTAGAAACTATAATATAGATGGTCTTGATATGCTATATTGTAAATAGTGCACCAGGATTTAAAACCCACATTACCCACACTACTCTGCTTAGATGTATTATATTCTGTTCCAGTCATTTTTACCTGTACTAGATTTGAGGACACAGACAGTAATCCCAAAAATAACAGGATATAGTATGGTAATCATCCTTAATTTCCTATTAACTTAATCTAAAGCTCTGTAAAACCTACACTGTTTTACCATGACTGATCATAATCATATCTGGTTTGTTGGATCACTGTTTTGTATTGACAGATTATATTCAAAGCTGTTATGATTGATAATATCAAGTCTGAGAGGATAGGCAACTGCACTTAAAATGACAAGATTCACTAGAATATCCACTATGGTTTGATTATTACCTGCCTTTGAAGTTTTATACTGTCTACAATATTTTACTTTTACTAATATTGTTATTTACTGCTATACTCAATCATATTGCTATATTCAATTATGCCTGTTGATATAGACATTCTATTGAAGATAATAAGAAACAACACAGTAATCATTGTAGATCACCTTGTACTGTGGTTTTATATGATTTTTTGGTTTCATGTTTTTATAGGAATTTGTTTTGTTTTGTTTTGTCTTGCTACGTTTTGTTTTTCCCTCTAATACAGAAAGTATAGAAATACATGCAGATATTCATGCATGCGTAGCTGTCTACACCCTCACTGTTTGACTATCTACTTTGTATGCTTTAATTTTGTAACTTGAGCAACTATTTCTAAGAGGATAATATGTAATTTTAACTAGTGATTTCTTATTGTTTATCTTTTTTTTTTTTGGAATTCTGTATTACCTCTACCCTTTACATGCTTTTGTTTCTCTTTAAATAAAATTTTTTAAAAAATTCAAAAATAGATTGAGCTTTAGGCCTCACTAAATCCAGAAGTACAAATGTTTTGGCCAAGCCTTTTGTTTTCCCTCTATGTTGGCTTCATTCTCAGTTAGGATTCTCTTCTCTGACAGCCTCTGGCAGATGCAAGCTTGTATGCTACCCTTCAGTATCTCCAGAAAAAGGACCTTCCTTCTCAAAGTTCTAGAAAAGTCCAAGACCTGACTTGAATAGAACCATCTGGAATCCCCCACCTCTCTGTGAATTTCCGTAGCCAAGAGAATCACTAGCAGATGGGAATTAGCAAGGCAAGAAGTGGTTTTTGAAAGGAAACTTAGGCTGCTCTTACCAGAAGTAAATACATGGTAAGTAAACAAAACAAATCAGCATCCACAATACCTACCAAAAAAAGTCTACCTGTGTGCTTGTCTTTGATGCACATGGACCACCAGATAATAGTTACTCAATGTGCCTCTCTGCCCATGACGCTCTCCTGAGTCCAGGGCTGCTTTCACAGCCCCCCACAAGGAGAGACATTCTCCCAGGAATATAGACCATGTTAAAGGTAGCCAAGCCTCTTCTTCTAGACTTAGACGGTGAAAATGGATGCATTTGTTAGAACACTCAGGATCCTTAGTCATGAGTTTTATACAGTGTGAGTCATGCTTCAGAAACACTTGGTAGACAGTTGATCTCATTGTCAAAAGAAGTGGCCAGCTGACAAATGTCATTTTTGAATAATCTGCTCTTAAACTGAATGTTTCCAAGAGTCTGAGGCTTACTCACAACATAAAACATACTCTTTCCATTAAATTCGAGTACTGATTCCCAGGGGAAGAATTTGTGCTGTATAGTAAGAAGAAAATAGACTTTGGAGCAAAGCATGTCTGTATCTGCATCTAGCAAGCATTTACTGAGCAATTAAAAGATGCCCGGTTTCACCGTTTGTTCTAAGGATACATCAGGGAACAAAATACAAAAGTACCTGCCTTCATCCAGTGTGCATTCCAATGAAACTTACTTGCAACTATTAGGTCACTGACTTAATAGCAAATAAACTTGAATTTTTATCATCTGTAAGGAAGACATGATAACCCTTTCCTTACAGGAGTGCTGAAGGAACTACATGGGTTGAAGTACACCACTTAGGACATAGTGAACGTGCCATAAATGGCTACTGTTGTAATTATTGTTCAGATTGATACAAATGGTTGAATAGCCACAAAGGACTAATGACAATGGTTTTGTAAAATTAGGTGTAAAAAATCAAAAATGAATTTTCCAAGTAGATAAAACAATAGAATGTTTCTGTGCATTGTTAAGGTAGTAGAAATGATATACAGAAACAACACAGAATATCCATCCATCAACATTTCTGAAACTTCCACTCTTCAGAAAAATCCTCTAGGCTCTGTTCAGTTCCACCACTCTGTTCTGCAATTTGTAGAAAAGTAAGTTATTTTTAATAAGTCAGAAAAAAAGTTATTTTTATTCTACCTTGATGTTCATATTAGGAGTACATAATCAGAGAACTCTAGCTTTAAGAATGTGGTTAGTTCAAAAAAATAATGAGATAGACACAGAGACATGGAGAGAGAATACTGTAAAGAAACTGTTTTTCATGGCCACATAACCCCCACAATAGAACAGTAATAGCTATTAAAAACTAGCCTAATCCTACAAGTGAACAGATTATTGAAATTTTCAAAGTGGCAGCTTTGATTTGAAGATTCACCTCATTGACTATCTAATTCATTCCTAATGACACAATCATTGGTGAACAGTAAATGTAATTCAGAAGGTCAGAACTCTCCTATTAGTCATTAGCTTTTATATCCAGAGTGCTGTTTTACTATTGAATCTTGTATTTTATTACTTAAAAGAAGAAACTATCCCCATTTCCAAGATGATGATTATTAAAGTGTTGCCATGAACTGCACATGGTTATTATAGCACAAATAGAATACTGCTTGAAACACACACAAAATACATTTAAATCTGTATCACTGCAAAAAAATTTCACAAATAAAACTCAGCTAGAGATAAATTAATTACCTTATTATGTTCCACAAGGAAAACAAGTGTTAGATATCCTGCTGCATTGTTTGTGGTAAGCAATCAATATTTTACTGTCTAACCATATTTAACTTTACGTGTGTATCTAAATCCCTTCCTATGAGGAATTCTAATACAATACTCTAAGCATAACTCATGGCCATATTCAGGTGAATTAAAGATTCCCTGAAATACACATGAAGGAAGTTGTATTTCATCTGCATCTGTTTCTCTTATTCATTACCTAATCCTTCAACCCCCAATTCTCTCTACAATTCTTTATTAATTTAAACAAAATATGTTCAGTTTGGACTTTTCTACCAAGATAAAAATATATGCATTTACCCTACCACAGGCCATTGTTAAATACCAAAAATTTTGGTAATTATATCAAAATAAGTATTTAAAATGTTATTTAGAAATTGTTCTTGCTTTAATTTAGACTCCTTTAAAAGGTTTTGCTTATTGATCTTTTTCCTACTTTCTCAAGATGGATGGGACAGGATTACAGTACTTGGGTTTGCAAACAGTTAACCCAAAAGCCTTTTAAATATACAAGAGCAATGACTGAGTAGGAAAGTCAAGATCTCTAACCATGGATGAAAATGTCTTCATGCTTACCATTTGTGGGAGGTTTTTTCATCTAAATTTTTGTTTAAATACCTCTATACTGTATTTCAAAATCCAGTAGAGGAGCTAATGCTTAAACAAAAAATAACTACTGGCAAAATAGCAAAAATATGCATGATGATTGTGACGGACTGTCAACTTGTATCACCCAGCAGAACTGAATCAGCATGGTGCTGGGCATGGAAGGCCCACCTAAGGATTGCTGTCAACAGCATATAAAGGAGAACTGCAGAAGGAGAAGATGGAGTGCCACTGATTCTCCTGGAGAAGCCTGTCATGCTGGTTTTCCAGATATAAATTGAGCTGTTCTCACTGTTGAAGGTGCTTGGGTTCTTACTGTCACTGAGGATGGCTGCAGTTCTCTTCAGAGGAGCTCTGACCTTACTCTATGCATTGCTTCCTGGCTCCAGTGCAGATCCCTCAGCCTGCTGGCACAGTTCCTTCATTCCACTGGTGCAGACTTTCTAGCTTCCACCATTGACCTTTGGGCCTTCCCTGTGTAGATCCTTGATACAGACTTGTCGTGGGTTCTAGGCCTCCAGCTGGACTCGTGGAGGACAGTGCCATGGGCTCCAGGTCTTCAGATGGACTCCTGAAAGATATTGTCATGGGATCCAGGCCCTCAGCTGGATTCTTTGGGTCTCTAGTGCATGGACAGATTTATTGTACTCTTCTGCATTTGACTTTTAGGGTGAATATTATAAAATAATCTTATAAATCATGTGTCCTTCTGTTATGGATTAGAACTGATGGTCAACTTAACGCCAGCTGAATTAAATGAGTGTTGTGCTGAGCATAGATGTTCCACCTGAGAAAAGTTATCAGCATAAATAAGAGATATGGAGAAGGAGAAGTTAGGTGTTGTGGGTTTCTCCAAGTGTTGCTGTTTGAGCCGTTGGTTCTCCTGGAGGAGCTCGTCATGACTAGCTTCCCCAGTTGTGAGTTCGACCACTGTCATCAGAGGAGCTCAGGACCTTGTTGGTGAGAGTAGCTGTGGTTCACTTTGGGGGAGCTCTGGTCCTTACATCCAGCATCGCTTCCTGGCTCCAGAGGGGAAGACGTGTACCACCTAATCTCCAGGACAAACTCGTCATGCTGGATTTCTAGCATGTACTTGACTGTTCTTATTGTTGGAGGAGCTCGGGGCCTCCATGTCGCTGAGGATGACTGAGGTGCTTTTCAGGACAGCCCTGGTCTTTATTATGAACGTGACTTTTCGGCTCCAGTGTAGAACTCTCAACCTATCAGCACACTCCTTCAGCCCACTAGCATGGACTTTCTAGCTTCCACCACTGACCTTTGGGCCTTCCCAGCACAGATCTATAAAAAATGAGTCTGGTATAAGTCCTTGTCATGGGCTCTAGACCTCCAGTTGGACTTTTTGGAGGCATTGTCATGGTCTCTAGGTCTTCCTCTGGACTCATGTAGGACATTGCTGCAGGATTCATGCCCTTGGCTGAATATTCTGTCTTTAGTGTTGTGGATAGATTTCCTGCATTTTCTTGTGTTAACTCATAAAATACTATTATAAATTCTGTGTCCTGATTCTAATTGTTCTCTGCACAACCCCTAACTACAATATTTTTATTAAATCTATTCCTTTGGAAACCTTGACTACAACAATGATGGTTTTATTTCTGTATATATTTATGTGGTGAATCCTAGAAAAGGGGATAAAGAGACACCTGAATTTTGTGCCATCTTCAAGCTACTAGATTTGATTTATTTTACTTTACAGTTTATAAGTATAATGATCAGTATACTTTACACTCATTGTTTAAATTTTTATTACTGTATATTAGTTATACAAACTAGTAGCTTGATATATTTGTACATATATATAACATTTTATTTGTACATGCATACAACATATTTTGATCTCTCACTATCTCCCCATCCCATTTCTCTTCTCTAATAACCTCCCTTCTACTTTTATGTCATGTCTCTCTTTTTTTAAATTTTCCCCTAGATTCCTCATGTGAGAGAAAACATGAGATATTTGAGTTTCTGTCTTATTTGACTTACATAAGAGTCTCCAATTCTACCCACTATCCTGAAATTATATTACTTTGTTCTTTATGTCTCAATACTATTTCATTGTGTATATACAGCACATTTTTATGTTATCTTGTTGATACACGCATATATCAACAGCACATAGGCTATTTCCATGGCTTGGCTATTGTGAATTGTGGGGCAGTAAACACAGGTATGCAGTTATTTCTATGGTATACTCACTTTAATTCTCTTGGGAATATACATCAATATACCTCCATTTTTAGTTTTTTTAAGGAACTTCCATACTGATTTCCATAATGACTGTACCAATTTAAATTATCACCAAGAGTTTAGAAGAGTTCCTTTCCTCCACCTCCTAACCATCATTTATTGGTTTTTGTATTCTTGATAATAACCATTCTGGCTGAGGTGAGACTGAGTTTTGGTTTACATTTCCCTGATGGCTAAAGATGTTGAACACTTTTTCATGTACTTATTTGTCGTTTACACTTCTTTTAAGATATATCTGTTCAGAGCCCTCCTTCCTGGTAAGCAAGCAGTGGCGAGAGCGAGCAGCGGGCGTGCCAGTGAGAGAACAAGTCAGGGAGCCCCCCCCCCCCGCCCCCGCCGCCAGTTAGCAACTGGATGGTGTCTTGCACAGCCTGAATTGATAGCAACTAATGCACATAAAGCAACTAAATGCTTGTATTGTTGGGTTGATTATGCTGACTTGGGGCCAGAGGTCTGAGCATCTCTTGGGAGGATGCCTGTATGCAATATAGCAAATGGGGGGGATCTCCTTCTATCTTCTCTTTGAAGGCAAATATTGTTTTCACTGTTTTGCTTGTTCTGATCAATTGCTTTGCTCTATTCAGTATTCTTTTTTGATAGGTTTTATAATGTTCCATTTTTGTTTTGATTTTGCTAAACCTGATTGAATGGACAGCTATTGTGAAGATAACAAGATATACTATGGTACCTATAACTGCTATCCCGGTATCCTACTCTGAAGTTCTGTACCAATTTCACTGCATTGTTTCGATTGGCTTTGTTCTGTCTTGTTTTGTTGTATTTTACTATCTTCAAAAAAAAACATGTATCTGTTCAATTCATTTGCCCACTTGTTAGCTGAGTTATTTATGGGCAGTTTTTTGTGTATGTGTTATGTTTTTTGCATTCTTTATGTATTCTAGATATTAAAACTCTGTCAGATGAGAAAGTATGTTGTCTCCCAGGCTTTAGGCTTTATCTTATCTTGAATTGATATAAGCTATTTATGACAAATTTATAAACATGATATTAAATAAAGAAAAGCTAAAAACATTTCCTTTAAAATCAGGAATAAGACAAGGTGTTCACTCTTACCAATTTTTTTTCCATATAGTACTAGAAACTTTAGCCAGAAGAATCAAGCAAGAGAAAGAAATGAAAGGAATTTGAGTTAGAAAGGAAGAAGTCAAACTACCTTTACTTGCAAATGACTTACTCCTTTACATAGAAGACCCAAAATTCTACCAAAAGACTCTTAGAAATAATAAACAAATTCAGTAAAGCAGCAGGACACAAAATCAGTACACAGAAATAGCATTTATTTCTATAAACCAAAAATGAAACCAATGACCCTACTGAAAAAGAAATCAGGAAAAAAATCCCATTCATAATAATGTCAAAAAAAAGTAAATGTTTAAGAATTAAGCTAAGCAAGGAAGTGAAAGATCTCTATAACAAAAACTATAGTACTCTGACAGAAAGAGATTAAAAAGGACATCAGAAAATGGAAAGACACGTCCTGTTATTTTTTTGTCAATTGTTGCCTTTGTTGTAGAGAAGCTTTTTATTATGATGTAATTAATGTTTAAATTTAATGTTTCCATCCTCATGTCCATATGACTGCTACTTTCCTTCCTCAAAATTTTGAAGTTGAATATTCTCTTCGAGTATATTTCTCAGTAAAATCTAAACTATATGCCAATGTTGGATATTTCCAAGAATTGCCAACAAAACCTCAGAGAAAATCAATGAGTCAATATTCTTTGCTGTAGCCATTCAAACTGTGCTCAAAATCATGCCTACTTCATCAAGAGAGACCAAAGTAAAAGGAAAGGTTTCAATCTAAAGGAGTTCAGCAGACTTGGTACCTCACTATGAACGGATTTACTAATGCAATTGCATTAGTAAAAACATACAAGTTATTTGATAGATGAGTAGGATAGCTCTGAGCAACACTATAATGTAATATTAATGATAGTATTTTGTAACTTTCAGAAGCAAAAACTGGTACATTTATCAATGGGAAGCCCTTTTGCAGATTTTTCCAAAAGGCAGAACATTTACAATTTATTGTATTTTTTTAAAAAAATTAAATAAAAATGTTTGCATTGAAGAGGTTAAGGAGAAATGTGGAAGTTTTGCAGGGCAGGAAGTTACTGCTGTTTTATTTTTTTGTTTTTTAGGGGAGCATTTTGGGGTTTTTTTTTTCTCTTCATGGTTGAAAACAATGCAAGTACAGATAATGCCAAAAAGCCTTCAGAAATTATTCAGCCTCAACCCTAACCTAGGCATTGCTCACAAAGATCAGATTTTTATAATTTAAAAATAACTGCAACATATGTGAAGCTGAGTTCTTCTCAAATTCAAACTATCTAAAGTTCTTAGAACAGAAGTGACTCATCAGCACGATCTCATTGCATTGGAAAGGATTTCTCAGTCTTTCATCTTTTATTTACTGAAAATATTTGTTTTCCATCACTTCAGCAATGAAGGTCATAGCTAAAGGAAAACACATTCCTTAAATTGGAGTCTCTTTTTATTCTTTTACCACAAAAAGCCTCTCACAACTAACCATATTTTATGGACTTCTCATAATATACTTCCCACTATAATTCCACTGTTTTTTCTATAAACTTCCTAGTCTAAATATAATGATAACACCTAATATTCCCTTACTTTAATAGATACAATGAACACTGAACCTTTTGTGTTGTTTTGACTGATTTAATCCCGCTTTGGCAATAAATGAGGCCCAAAAAATCCCCAACATGTCATGAGTAGCTCCCCGAAAAAAATCTGTGTTGGTTTTACACAAATTTAAAATGAGATGCAGCTCATTTTAATCATTTTCACTGAGTTCAACAAAATAAATGTCACACCACAATCAAAACTGTACTGCTAGGATACAACTCTGATATTCCATTTAAATTCCCACAGGAAAAAAAATTTTTTTTAAGAAAGGTCTACAAGTTACTAAAACACAAGTTTGGACATTGTAATGGTTTGAAGTTTCAGTGGAATGAAAGCCTAGCTTCTTTGTGATAAGTTGTAGAGAAGCTACATTTATAAAACAAAAATTGCCATAAAAGTAAACAGAGATAAGAGATTTTGGCAATTAAAAATGTGATTGCTTTAACAAATTTCTTAGAAACTATAAAACAAAAAGAAGTGTAACTCTTCAAAAACATGAGACAAATGACAAATAAAAAATAATCAGAGAAATAATTGAGAAGGTCTATGAATGAAATATATAAAAAAAAATTAAGATCCAGATGCCAGCCTTTTCCCATGAGTTGGTGCCATTTTCAGAGTGTGGGGAAGAGAACAAGAAATCAACAAGAAGCAAGCCCTCTCTGCAAGCCGGCACCAGGTATGGGTCACTGAGGGGAGATCCAGATGCCAGCCCCTTCCTGTGCGCGAGCTGGGGGAGGAGAAGAGCCAAATTCCCCACCCCACCTCCACCACCAAAGTGACCAGATGATTCAGGGAAGCCCAGGCTGAAATGATGGCTATTGAGGTAAAATACAATGCTTGTAGTGTTTAGTGTTTCACTGACTTTACAGGTCTAAAGCTGAAAGTCTGATATCCTATTTAGAGGATAACAATAAGCAATGTAGCATCTATGCGGATCTCCTTCTGAGGGTGATGGCCATTGTTAACTCCCTATTGTCTTGTTTTGGAGTTCTGTATCATTTTCATTGTTTTGCTGGGTTGGGTTTTATTCTGTTGTGTCTTGTTTTTATTATATCCGATGGCACGGGCATTTAAGAAATAAGATATATTATTGTAACCATTTGGGATCTATTATTATGTTGTGCTCATTGTTTTGTTTTTATTGGTTCTATTTTGTTCTATTTTGTTTGATTTTTGCTGTCTGATAGCATGGGCAGCTGTTTTGAAGACAGGAAGAAGCATTATGGTAGCCATTGTTGATTTCCTATTGTCTTGTTTTCAAGTCCTGTATCACTTGCACTGTTTTGTTTTGACTGGCTCTATTCTGTTTTATTTTGTTTGTTTTATTGTCTTTAAAATAAAAATTACAAAAAAAAAAAAGAAATTAGGAAAACAAGTGAAGTCTTATATCCAGAGCTAAAAAAAGAGGGCAAAAGATTGAAAGTAACCACAAACTGCCTAACAGAATGACTTAAGAAAACTTATCCCCAGTGATAACTTAGTGAACTTTCAGATCAGGGAGTATAATATGAAGATCCAAAAATTGCCTCTAAATAGAGACAGATTGTCTACAAAGGAAGAAAAAGTATAAAGTCTGCAGACTTCTCATCAACATTAACTGCTAGAAACAATAGGGAAATACTGTACTTTAAAGTTATGAGCAGAAATTATTTTGAATCTAGAATTCTATTTCAGGCCAAATTAATAAGTAAAATAAATACATTTTTTAGATAAAACTTATCTCCATTAATCCTTTGTAGGAAAGTAACAAGACTGTAGATAGAAACACAAGAAACAAGGCATAGAATCCAAGAAATACTGTTTTTAAGGCAAGAATTCAATGAATACATATCCAAGGAGGAGAACTAGACATAGTAGTTCCAAAATAGAATGGAAAGTGAGGAAGATCCAAGAAAAATATCTCCAAAAAAAGAAAGTATTTCCTATTGCATCCATTTTAAAATAAAGAAGCAGGCTGAGTTTAGCAATTAAATTCAAACATATGTTTATTTTTTCGTGGTGGGGGATGAGAAAGAATGTCAAATAAAAACTCCAAGAAAAATTGGTTGTATAAGAAATATATGATCCAAATACAAAACACCTAAAATATAACAAGACTTTGGAGTAATTAAACTCGGTGAGGACATTAAGGTAGAAGGAAAATGCCTATAGTGGATAATCTGGTATTACCCAGACTCTATCTTCAAGGCTTACCACCCCAACCCCTGGTGAAATATCAATGTGGACTGTTCATATCTTTCTTTAACTTTGTTCTTGAGTGCCCTCAACCTCAGGAAATTGTCTTGCCCAAGGTTTTGTTCCCTGCAGGATTGTCTTCAGCCTTTTACAACAATTTCTCCCTCTGATCAATCCTGCCTTTTCACTTCATTACAACCTCTCCTCTCTCAATTCTCTCAATCTTTCCTTTTCCATTTCTTTGTGAGTAAATTTCCTGAAAGCAAGCACTTCCACACTATTTTGCATCTCAGATTGTTTTCAGTGAACAAAATTTAAGGCACAGGTATAAAGTCTCAAAGGGCAAGAAATAATGGACCTTCTAAAAACTATTTTCTCCCTATGACAGGGCATAGGTTTCATGTGGAGAGGATAGACAGAAAATTAAACACATATGTTGAGGCTAGAGAGTGAAAAGACCTACATACCACATGATAAAATCTGTACCCAAAGTCTATGGTCATGATCAGTTAACTTCTCCAAACCTCAATGTCCTCATTTGTAAAGTGACTAAGAAAGCCCTTGGGAAAGAAGGGAGATCATGGCTATGAAAATGTTTTGTGGTGAAATTCAAATGCAAGCATTATTAATAGACTTCAGTCCGAGATGTTTGCATGCAGCTGCAGCCCTGATAAGTAGGTTAACTCCGAGTCTATTTCCAAAAAGAACTAAGAGTGTTTCATCCTATGACAAAGGGAACCAGACACATAAGCAATTCTAAGAACAGCAGCAGAGCCAAGTCTGAATTAAGAGCTGCCAGTAGATTTGTCCATCCTACCTCAACTTCCCTCTACACTAAATCCTATAAACATTATTAGACTTTGTGGTGATGGGGGTGAGAAGTGGGGAGGGAAAGATGGAAAAATCGTGGAGGAAGAGCTGAACATGACAGCAGGAAGGACTGTTATGGGATAGCTCCCTATCACAGTGGCACAATGGCTCTGCTCCATGGTATGACCCAGAATTGGGGAAGAGATGTTCTATCTGCTTTTTCCTGGAGTATGATGTAGTACTCTGAGAACTACTGAAAGTGTGACACAAGGTCACCACCTAAGGAACTCCACACAGCAGCGTCGGTAATACCTTACAAAGAGGGGGAGCTGACAATGCTTGGCAAAGCCAGTGGATATTGGGCCATGGGCATAATGAACTGTTCAAGAGCAAGAGGCCTGAGCAGGAGAAAGCCAGACTGCTGAGTACGAAAACAGGGCATATGAGGTACGGGTGAGAAGCCATACGAGACTCCCAGCAAGGAGTGCAAGACCTTTTTCCATAGGTAGGGGTCTTGCAGTTTAGATGACAAGAGAACTGGAGAAATGTACTTTGTTACTATCTGCATATCATTTCAACCAAAATTTGTACAGCCTGGGAAAGTATAACAATAATTATAATTTACCAGATAATAATCTATAAGAAAAATGTCCTTCATTTCTTATTCATTATTGCCTTGTCTAATTCCCTGCAAATAGGTGCAAATGAATACTAAGTAAATAAATCAGTGTATGACTCTTTCATCCCATCAGGCTTTCCTGAAATTAGAACATAAAAGATATTATGTTGAGGTCTCACAATCGGCACAGCACATTTACTAATAAAAAATGACTAGTGAATGAAAGTCTAAAAATTCTGGAATGTTCCAAAAGCACTCAAACTTCCATGGATACTATTGTAAATGTATGTTAAAACACCTCTGGAATTGGTAATATTTTCCATCTGCAGCATCTCCTTGGGGGTGGTAAATGTCATATGTTCCCACCCCCTGGGAAAGCAGAATATCCCTTCCCTGCGTCTGTCTGTCTAAATTCTAAGGAGTGTTATTTGTCATCAAGTGTGCCTTTCCACAAGGCATAAGCAGGCTATTCACATTTGCTAATCATTCAAATTGTGTCCTAAGCTGCACTAAAACTTAGGCCATGTCTCCTGCTCAGCTGTAGCAAGTTACAGACACAGGTCTTCCTTCTTATTGCTCTTGCTCATTACAATGTGTTTTAACCTGAGTCATTAAAATATAAATTACAAGAAAAATCCTACATCCTAAAATCCTAATCATATTCCCTCCAAAGTCAGGGGACTTGTCGAATTATTTGTTTCTCTGTAGTAATTAAAACCTTTATCCGTCATGAGTAGTACTTCTGACAAACAGATCTCATCCATATACATCTTGGCTGGATTCTAGAACTCATTCCTGAACCCTCTTTTCAGAAATCCCAGTTGTCAAATAAATAGAAGTTTGAAAGATTTTGTTTTGTTTTGGAGTAGGGGGAAATTTCCAAATAATTATATAAACTAAAAATTTGTTGTTGTTGTTCTGTTTTGTTTTTGTTTTGGTACCGGGTATCAAACTCACAACCTCATGCTTGCCAGGCAGGTGCTTATGCTGCTGAGCTAAATCCCCAACCCCAAAAATGTTTTTGAAATAAAATTTTCTACATCTTTTTTCTCTTTAACTGAGAAAGGTCTTATTTTTCCCTCCCCTTTACCACCCACAACTTGGCAAACACATTCTGATTCATCCAATAAACATGACTCAATACATTTTTCTTATCAGATTTTTCTTCCTAACTGTCCTTAAATATGGAATGATTCTAGTGTCCTCAACTATAACACAATCTATTTCTCTGGTCTTCTATAAGCTGTTTATCATTTGCTTCTCTATTTCAGATAGAATTAATCATCTAAAAATAGATTGTGCTTTAAGACGTTTTATAGTTAAAACCTCCACCAAAACCTTTTACAAATTGTTAATGGAACAAAAGCACCCAGGTAACAGTGTTACAGGATCTACAATAAAAGCTTAGCACTGCATTGTTGAAGTCATCCATGTTGCTTCACAGAAATATAGGAAGCCTTTTTGTTTCATAAATCTTTATAATACTTTGGAACCTTTTGCATAAGCTAGAGATACTCTTAGAATGTTTAACATCAATAACAATGAAAAGTGACATATCTTAAGCAATCTAAAATAGTGCAGGGGAGTTCCAGCCTGCCTTTCATTGAAGAGCTACTAAAAACAAGGAGATTTCACCCCCCACCAACATACACACACACACACACCACCACCATCATCACCACCACTACCACCAATACCATCACAGATAATTTATTACCTTTAGGGCTCATTTCTGCTTTTTCCCTTGACAAAGACACTATAACCACACTTAAAGCATAATGGAAATGTTAGCTTTCAGTCTACGTATACCCAATGGACATAAAACATAAATTAATTGAACATATTGAACATTATGAGTAAATTCACTCAGAATATTTGATAATGGAAGATCCTTCTTGGTGACAGCTTTTTATTGGCAAAATAGATAAGTTCTTATCAAAGGAACTTGGCCTTATTAAGACTCATTTTTTTCTTCTTCCGGTTATTCAGGCCAAATCTCTCTGAATCATTTTTGATTCCTCTCTTTCACATTCCACATTCAACATTAGCGAATCCTAACAACCTTAATTTAATGTAGCCAGACTCCAGCAACTCACCACTTCAACAGCCACTGCCTGGTCCAAGAGACTCTGAGTTGATCTATCAGCTTCTCTCTTTTTATTCTTCAGTAATCTATTCTCCACCAAAAGTCAGAACCATCTTTTAGAAGCATAAGTTATAACATGTCACTGCTCTCCCTTAAGCTCACTAGTGGTTTCCATCTCACTAAGAGTCAAAGCCAAAGACATTCCCAAGGCCTAGAAATTTCTTCATGGTCTAGATCCCACTACCTTCTGCTCTCATTTCCCACTACCTTTTCCTTCATTTATTCAAATCTAACCACACTGATTTCCTTCGTTCTCCTAATATATGCTATGCTCACACCTCTTGTCCTTGCCTTAAGCTCTTCACACTTAATGCACACTTTGCCTGGAATAAATTTCTGTCACAGAGGTAATGACTGGTTCTCTCACTTATTTCAGAACTCTGATCCAATAATGCCTTATCAGAGAGGTTTGGTCACCATAAAAAAGGGGAGTACAGGTACTGGATCTAATTTATGTGGTACCTTAGATTCATCCTGTCCCATTTGTCCTCAGGCATTAAACACTGCCCTTCTTCTCAGATGAAGCAGCCCCTAGCAAGTGCAATTAAAGCCCTGCAATTTTGTATTCAAACCCTGGTTGTCACAGCCAACTGCTCCTCTCTTACCCAGGCTGGCTGATTTGAATTTACCAGAAGGGAAAAGACAAGCCCTCTGAAGATATGAAATTCAAGCCCAGTCCAAGTGGACTTGTAAAGACTATGGGCCAGTAGCATCCCAGAGAGACCAGGTATCACAAACCAGAATTAGAACACCCCTATAGGTGAGCATTGATCAATGAGAAATAAAAGGTGGAAAGAAACCAACACAAAGTGGAGGAAGAGAACAAGAAGTCAACAAGAAGCAAGCCCTCCCTGCAAACCAGCACCATGTGTGGGCCACCACCACAAGAGGACAGCCAGACTCCAGCCCTTTCTGACATGTGGGCTGGAAAACAAGAAAAGTCAACACCCCCTTGCCCCACTCTGTAAGTGCCGGAGTCCAGCTGCGGCAGGGCTAGGGTTTCCCAAAGGTGGTCAGGGAGTCGGCGATTGAGAGACAGAAAACACTGCACACCAGTCTGTGAGTGAATCTGAATCCGCTTTATTTTTTAGAAGCTGGAATATATATTTGCTAACCTTTGGCAGCCACCCCCAGCCCCAAGCAGGAAACGCCCCAGGATTAGGGCCA
>PVLA01005623.1:0-51885 GCA_004027455.1 Hydrochoerus hydrochaeris
GAGTGAAAATACCTGGCCATGAAGCTTGGAAAATGACCATATGTATAGCAATTCTCCTTGTGATTTGCTTTATGAATTTGAACGTATCACTCAGTCTCTTTGGTAATATGTGGTATATGAATTTAGCTTCCAAATTCCTAAAATGGGAATAATGTCATTCTTTGTGTCTACCCCACAAAATTGTTATAAAAATCTCATAAGTATTTGGGAAATATATGCTTTTGACCCATAGTGTGCTTTCAAAGCATAAGATGTTGCTGTATCAGTATGTATGTATTCATTCATTTAATAGATTCATGCACTTTTTTTTCAATATTGACTATATAGTAGGTGCTTTTCTAGGTCCAAAGATACAACAATGTAAACTAACTCCTTCCGTAATGGAGCTTCTATCCTATTGGGCTAGAACAAAGTTCAGTGCTTATAATATTTCAGGTAGTGATAAGAGATATGAAGAAAAATAAAGGACAAGAAAATGGATGATAAGGCACGAAAACTATTTCAGATAGGGTGTGTAGGGCTTAAGGTATGTCTATAATACCAGCTGAGAAGTTGCAAAATGATAATAAATAATATGGAAGATCAAAGATAAGGGAACAACTGTCTTTTGCAAACTGTCACCCAAAGTGAAGTTTTATCATAGTAGCAGATTAGGAAGAACCATTACACATAGACATGCAAACACATGCAAACATACTTCTTTTTCATGAAAATTAGCTTAGTGTATTGATAATTTTCTACATGCCTTCCCAAACACAAAGAGTGTTTTCAGGGTTAATAAATACACAAAGAATAAATTCAGGGTTTATATAGTGTGATGATTCTGTGAGGGTTCTGAGATGTCAGAAATAATTTGGAGATGTTCATTTGGAATTGGTATAAAATAATTCAATGAGTAAACAAATTTGCAGCAATGTATTGTAGCACAGTGCATGTGACATAAAATATTTTGGCACCTGATGCTCTAGAATTGCGAACTAGCAAAGTCTGTTTCTGTAATCAGGTGAAGAAGTAAGAAACCCAAATGACAAGATGTCACTTTATCTCTGGCCAAACAAAATAAGAAAGGAGATGAATCTCTAGTAAAGGATAGTGAGACTGGTAGGTTGTGTTATAACTAGAAATTTAGGTAATTTCTCCTATGAGAATTAGTTGAGCTTCAGAGCCAAAGTGGTATAGAATATTACACACAGGGTACACTCAGGAAATATTTGAAGAACGAATGAAGTCCAGGAACTCTTCCAGCAGTTCATTCTTTAAGAGTTCAGCTGTAGAAAAGCTGGATTTTGGCATCAAAGCTCAGACTGTGAATATAAAAGTCAGTCTATTAATTTATAATGAAAAGGAAACCATCAGATGATCAATAATATTCACATAAGTGGATGTCCACATTATTTTCCCAAGAAAGAACACTGTAGTAAGAACACTTTTATCCAATGTGTTGTGGATGTGTTATTATCACTTTTAAGTTTTTATTTTGAAAATATTTAAAAAGCACATAGCAAGAACAGTGGAGTTGCACCAGGAACAATTGTGCTCTTTACATGTGTGTAGGTGTATCATTTAACAGTGTTAGAAACATGGCACCTTACTGTGTGTTTGCTTGGGATAAACACATTATCTTACAGAAATGCAGCATTATTATCAAAACTGGAAATTTTAACACAATTCTATTATCTAGTTCACAGTGCACTTTCAAGTTTAGCCTGTTATCCAGATAATGACCTTTTTAGCTAATATTTTTCTTGATCCAGGATACAATTCGTGACCATATATTATGCTTAGTTTTATAAACTTAGTATCTTGTATTCTGAGATAGGTCCTCAGCCTTTCTTTGTTTCTTTATTTTTGATCTTAGTATTATTAAATAACACAGACTGGTTAATTTCTAGATTGTTCTTAAATATGAATTCATCTGATGTTTCTTCATAATTAGATTCAGGATATATATTTTTGGCAGAGATACCACAAAAGTAATATTGTATCTTTCTCAGTACATCACACTTTTTGATGCTAATATAAGTGGAATTGTCTTTTTAAATTTAATTTTACAATTGTTTACTTTAGATATATAAAATACAATAGATTTTACATATATTGATGTCATATTGTTATGCTTCATGAATTACTTATTAGCTCCAGTAATTGTTTTGGGAATTCTTTATGAATTTCTATACAAAGTGTTGAAACCTGCAAATACAGATTAAGTTATTCTTATCTTTGTACCTTTTCTTTATCATATTAGATCTTCTAGTACAATGTTGAATGAAAATGGCAAAAATGAACATCTTTGCCTAGTACTGAAAACAGGGTGGACTATCAGTATTTCAGCATTTTGTATAATATTAGCTATAGTTTTTTGGAAATACACTTTGTAAAGTTTAGAAAATGCCCTTCTGTTCCTTGTTTTCTGGAAGTTGCTCTCATGAAAATGTGTTTAATATTATAAAGATATTTTCTACTTCTATTGAAACAAGTATATTGGTATTGTTTTTAATCAATAAACACAGATTAACATTGATTGGAATTTCAAAATATTAATACAGTCTTTCACTTATACAATAAACCCCTTTTGGTCCTGGTGTATTAACCTTCTGTATTTAGACTGAATTAACTTTGATAATAGGGCAAAACCTTGAGTTGTGAGTAAATTGTTCTGTGAGTGCCCCACAAGATGAGCATTTGTAGCAACTTTTAACTTAATAAAGGAGCACTGTCTTGAAATATGAGGAGTACATGATGACAAACATCACATGATCACAACAGAGCCAATGGTTTTTGTCTCTCTCTTTTGATTCAAGATTGTGAGTGATTGTCTCCCAACAGCAAGGGTTTATGGAGGAGATCTGTGCAGAGGAGGAGGAGAAAAAGATGGAGGGATGCCTCACTTCAAATGAAATTAGGAAGATGTGTCAAATTTGGGAAGCAGCAGAAAATTTTCTTGAAAAGCACCACCCGAATAAGGCTGTAGCTAGCAGTGCAAGCAATGAATCTGTTTAAGGACAGTGCAATGTCACATTTCCATAGAATCCTCAAAAGGAGGCAAAAGAAAGTGTCATTGACAGACTTCTTGTTAAAGTTGCATGGAAAGAAAAGCATTCTATTGAGCCAATAGATAGTAGTGATTCCATTAATGATAGCAATAACTGGGGATGTGTGGGAAGGAGGAGACGTAGCTCACAGGATATGAAAGTTCAGCTATATAGAGTGAATAAACTCTGGAATTGTAATGAACATTATTTTGACTGTAGACATATATCAATACATCATGGTGCACATTTTAAATATATTCAGTTCCTATTGCTTTCAAATATACCCCAGTAAAACTGTAAAAAAGGCATGGCATCTGAAAACAAGGCAATTTTGCTTGTTAATTTCCAATTTAGATGCTTTTTAATGCAGTTTTTTTTTTTTTTGCTTAATTGCTTGGCTAGTGCTTCCAGAAGTTTACTAAACAGAAGTGGCAAAAATGGACACCTTACCTTTTTTCTTATCACAGAAGAAAAGCTTTCATTTTATACTGTTAAATGTGATGTTATCTGCGAGTTTTTACTGTGTGACCTTAATTATGTTAGAGATATTTCTTTCTTTTCCTAGCACATTGAGAGGTTTTTAATCATGAATGTGTATTAATGTATCTATTCATAAAACAGTCTGCATCTATCAAGATGATTATGTAATTTCTATTCTTCATTCTGCTAATTCAGTGTATCACATTAATTAATTGTCATATGTTGAATCATCCTTACATCTTAACAATCAGTTCTACTTGGTCACAGTGTATTGTCCTTTTAATGTGTAGTTGAGTTTGGTTTCCTAGTATTTTGTTGGGGATTTTTTGCATGTATGTTGGCTCATGGTTTTCTTTTCTTGTGTTCTTCGCTGGCTTTGGTGTCAGAATAACACTTGAATCATAAAATGCTCTGGATTGTTCACCTTTCTGTAATTTTTTTAAGATGGGGATTCATATTAATTATTCTGTAAACATTTGATTGAATTTACACTTAAACCATCTAGTACTGAACTTTCTTTGGTTGAGATTCTCATTCAATCTCCTTACTCATTATAGGTTTTTGTTTTCCTTTCTGTTTCTTCTTCATGCAGGCTTGGTAGGTTGTATTTTTCCAGGAATTTATTTCTTCCAAATTATTTAGTTGGTTGTATATTCACAAAGTTTATAGTAGTCTCATAATCCTTTTTATTTCTGTGGCATGAATTTCAATGTCTATTCTTTCGTTTTCTGACTTTATCTAAACTCTCTTTTTTCTTTGTCTAGCTGAAGGTTTTAATGTTTATCCTTTCAAAAATTTCTTAGTTTTTCCAATTTTGTTCAACTTTTCAATAAACTTAGGTTTATTGATTGTTGTAGTCCAGTGATGGTGACCTTCTCAGAGCTTTAGATGATGCAAACAGCCCATTGAGGCATGCATGCCATGGGTTTGCCACCACTGTTCTAAGTTCTATTTTATTTATTTCAGTTATAATTTTTACTACTTCTATCCTTTCACTCCCTTCAGGCTCAGCTTGTTTTTTCTTCTAGTTACTTGAGGAGCAAATTTAGGGCGTTTGAGAACTTTTTTTTATTTAAAAGAAAAAAAAATAAAACAAAGAGGGCAGAAATAATAGATAATTACAAAAAAAGTAAGAAACCACTAGTTGATAATTACATATTTTCCTCTTAGAAGTAGTTGCTCAAGTTACAAAAGTAAAGCATAAAAGGAGACATTTAAACAGTGAGACTGCAACAGTTCTGTTCACCTATCCAACAGAAACTTAGTAATATGGTCATCAATTCTACACACTCAAATATACATGCAGTTATACCCTTTAGAGCACTTTCTTTTCCTCCCTTTTTTTACAGTAACTATAATCAATTGTTCTAAACTGTTTAGAAGTTCTACACATGCATGAGTCTCTACATGTGTACCTATCCTTTCTGTATTAGAGGGAAAAACAAATCAAAACAAGAACTTTGTATTTAATATAAGCATATATTGCTATAAACTTGCTTCTCAAACTACTTTTGCTGTACCCCATAGGTTTTGACACATTGTGTTTCACTTTTATTTGTCTCAAGATGCTTTCTAATTTCCCTTGGATTTCTTTTTGATTAGTAGTTGTTTAAGAGTTTGTTTAATTTCCATGTATTTGTGAATTTTCCCATAACTTGTATTAATATTTCATCCAGCTGCAGTCTGAAAAGAAACTTCAAATAACTTTAGTCTTTCTAAAATTTTTACATATAAAAATTATGTTTATAAATTGGTCTTCTTGATTATCATTCATAAATTCTGTCATCTTTATTCATTATTCAATTGATAAATTAATTGTTCATTGATAATTTCAAATGGACTTACCTCAAGTTCATCAATTGTTTTTATTCCCAAGTGTGTTGCTAAACACCACTTTTAAATTTTCACTTCAGTTACTTCATTCTTCATGATCAAGAGTTCCATTTGGATCTTTTTTTTTGTATTTGATATCTCCATCAAAAATTTCACTTTACTCATCCATTGTTCTTTTGAGCTCACTAGTACTCGTGCTTATTTTGTCTTATATCTCAAAAAGTTCATATAGTGTATTTCATTCAAATTTTATCTTATTACTTGTTTTGATCATGTTTCCCTATTTTTCCTTAACTCTTTGTTCATGCATTAGAAAAACCAGACTTTTCTCCAGTCTTCATGGATTGGCTTTATATAGGAAAAAAAATGTCAACAAACAACCTGGCTAGAGCTTCTGCGAGACATCCAAATTTTCTTGCTAGTCAAAATCACAATCTTTGTTTAATGTGACCCTCAGGCAATGACTAGAAAATCTGGAATGTTTGATGCATGGTTCAACTCTTTTTATCCTTGGGTGAAGGTCTCAGCTAATTTTTTTCTTTTGCTTGCTTTACACTGTTGCTATTTCAATAGTTGTGATCAGTGCAGACATGTTAGTTTGAACAGCTTTAAAAATGCCTTTCAAAGAGCTACCTTTGTTCTCTCTAACCTTAAGCATCTCATGTTCATTAAGATTTATAAATACTTTGAGATAGATGGAATAGAAGTCAGTTCCTTAGGCACTACCTGAAAAATATGAGGCACTGGATATGTAGCCCAGCTCTCCTTGTCCTTAGGGAGAAACCGAGGGCTGGGAATTTACCCCTGATCATAGTGATTCTTTGCTATGAATGGGGATTATACGTAAACAGCATCTCCAATTTTCCCATAAGTTCTGATGTTGCTGGTTTAAAATCTTTGTGTGTCAATGCCTCCCAATTACTTTCTCGAGTTCTCATAAAAGGGATTGATTGCAATATTAATGCTGCTTTTATTTCTCCATGAAATTTCAGGGGTTATTATCACCATGTCACGTTGAAATCACATGTTATGATGTATATTTTTGAAGTATATTTTTTGCATATAGAACTTTTAAGGGGATTATCTTTTCTTTATCACTTTAATCTTGTTTTTGGTATGATTTGACCTTCATAGTTTCTTTTGAGAATCCAGGTATCATGTGTACCGCTATTCTCCTATGTATTACATTTCATTTTCCTCTTCCAGCCTGAAAGATCTTCTTCTCTTTTCATCAGTTTGACTATAGTGCACTTAGGTGTATGTTTTTTTGGTAAGTTTTGAACAGCATTGTCCCTGTGGTTGAGTAACTGCCTTGCATATGTGGGGCCCTAGGTTTAATCCTCACATGCAAAAGGAAAATATTATAATATTCTATATTCTAAAATTGTACAAAAGAAATTTTATAAATGTTTCAATTTAATATGAAGTAATGTGTACTGTCTATCAGTATTTAACATAAGGTTCAGATTTTTTTCCCTTTGAATTAATCGTGCCTTCTCTAACATATACAGTTTCTGTCTCTTTAAAATGGATAATGAATTTAATTACGACACTACAGTGAAATTTGCTGATAATCTTTCTAGGGTTTAACTATTCTTCTGATTATTCCTCAGAAGTCTTCTCAATATCTAATTTAACAGTGACTTGCATTTATAAAGCATTTTTGGAGTATAATTTAAGTTTTTCCCAAAAAACAGCTCACCTTTTCCCCTGAACTTTTAATTGGTTTAATCAGCATTTTAATTAAATCTGAAAATTCTGATAACAATTAATATTTGAATAAACAGATCTGTGCATAAATTGAACTTTATACTCCTTTATATTTTATGCATAAAATGTAATTGTGGAAATAGAGTGCAGTGGACATAGTAGAGCCCAGTGTATTATTCCTAAGTACTTAACACACTGTGAATATTCTATAGGATGAAGGATTTGGCTAATTTCAGGTAATTTAAATGGAAATCATTTAAAAGATCCTATTTTGCTTTGGTATCTTTGCAAGAGCAGAAGGATGTATGATTAAAACTGTTACAACAAATAAATTTGGAAAACCCTAAAGTATATTTTCAACCAGCTGTTGTAACCTGATAAATTATCCTGTTATGTTGTAGGCATATTTACACCTGCTAAGCCATATGGATACTTAAGTCAAGATATTGGAATGATTCAGTCCCGCAGATTAGATTAAGAAAGTTTTTGACTGAAACGGAAGATGAGAGAAAATTCCAGGAATAACTGTGAGTTTACTGGAAAGTAAAAAGAGAAAGCAAACTGTGTCATGTGGAGCTCTGTGAGTATGAGGAAATACCTCTGAGACTAACACAGATGGTGGAGATGGAGTGGGAGGGGAATGATACAGGTGAGGATTCTGATCTCCTGCACCTGCTAAACCAGATCAACTATGATTTTATCGATCTGTCTTTTGGGCTGCTAAAATTCATTTCAAAAAAGAATTATCCATTTAAAAGGTTTAAAAACCTGACGAAGAATAGAAATGGAAGAAGGGGCCTACTAATTCACAAGTATAGTATTCTCTAAAGGAAAGGAAATGGAGGGGCAAGCAGTCGTGCTCAAAAGACTATTATGGCTTGTGATTACAAGACAGCCAATAAGAAAGTCAAGTATGAATCCGTGGCCCAGGATGCTAAAAAGGAAGATAGCTCTAGAAAGATGGAAATCTCTCAAAAGTAAAACTGACCATTCTGAGTGATTCCACTAAGCAAATTAAAGGAGAAATATAAAAAATGTGGCTGTGTTCAACAAATAGTGTTGAAAAAGCTGACTGTTGCCACGCAAAAGGATGAATATGGACCTTTAACTTGTACCACATATAACTTAAAAAGGAACCAAAGACTTAAATGAAAGGCCTAAAAATAAAGTCTCAGAAGAAAACATAGGGCGAACTTCATGACATTGGATTTGGCAATAACTTGTTGGTTGTAGCATTAAAAGCACAGGTAATAAGCATAGAAATAGATAAGCTGTACTACATCAAAATTAATGCCAGTGCATCAAGGAACACAACTGACAGAGTGAAAAAGACAACTTATGGAATAAGAGAAAATATTTGCAAATCATATATGTGGTAAGGTATTAATAGTCAGAATATATATTTTATAAAGCAATTCAGCTTGACAATACTAACAAAAATAATCTGAATAAAAATAATAATCTGAATAAAAATGGGCAAAGGACTTAAACAGACCCTTGTCTAAAGATATACAAATGGCCAATATGAAAATGTGCTCAATATTATCAGTAATTACGGAAAGGCAAATCAAAAGCACAAGGTATTGTCTTACACACATTAGAGTAGCTGTTATACAATGAAAAAAAATAAAGCAATGGCTGAAAATTACAGGTGCTTTTGAGGAGGTGGAGAAATTTTAACCCTTATTTGGTGTTGATGAGACCGTAAAATGGTGTGCCATGGAAAATAGTATGAGAATTTCTTACAATTAATAATAGAAATGTCATATATCCTGTATTGTTACTTCTGGGTATATATCTAAAAGAATTAAAAACAGGAACTTGAACAGATATGTTTATGCTTATGTTCACAGTAATATTATTCACAATAGAATAAGGATGGAAAAATATAAAAAAGTTGATATATACATACAGTGGAATAACATTCAACCTTTACAAGGAAGAAAATTACCTCCCATGCTATAACTGGAATGAACCTTGAGGACATTATATTAAATGAAATAAATCAGTCACAAATAGAAATACTGTGTGGTTCTGTTTGTTTAAGGTATCTAGAGTAGTCAAATTCTAGTGCATAAAATGTTGAATGGTGTTTTCCAGGTAACAGAGGGGTGGAGACATGGGAAATTGTTGCTTAGTGTATCTACAGTTCCAGTTTGCCAAAAAAATCTTCTGAATGTCATTTTTACCACTATCTTGTATTGCTATACAAGATGATTAAGATGATAAATTTTATTGTATAAATTATACCACAGTTAAAATTTTCAAAAAAATCTAATATGACCATAAAACAAACTTCCTGATTACCTCTATTATAAGAAAACCTTCTGTAAAAGATGAAATTACCTAACTGGGTGTGGTAAATGTCAGTGAGGAGCTGAGGAAGTACTGTGAGTAAATTAAAACTCAGATTGAGTCGAAAGTGTCAAAAGAAGACAGAGAATGAGGATGTGTAATAGATAGCCTTAGTTTCTAGGGCAAATGTCCTATGGTAATAAGTGGTCCTAAAAGGGCACTGTACTTAGTTTCTATTTCATTCTTTTCCTTTGTCTCAAGAGAAATGGCCTTCACAGATTCAACAACAATTGGTAGTGAGATCCCTATTTCAAGTCACTGTAGATGGGAGGAAAACCGCACATATAGGCTATGACTGCTGTCTGTTTTGCTGCATGTATTTTTGCCCAGCCACAAACATGACTCCATTGCTGCTGGTAAATAGCACAGTAACAAGATTGAATGGCATTATTCCTTCAACCAAGTCTGTTCCCATTGGCTGGAAATTCTTTGCTCTAAATTTACATAGATGACACTGTTACTTAAATTGCTTGTGCTTACACTGAGACTTAATGGTTTAAAGCAGAGCTTTGAGTCAGAAAGACACAGGTCTCAGTCCTAGTTTCACTACTGACTACTTACATGAATCTAGAGAGTTTGGAAAAGAATCCAAGCCTCAGTTTCCTGATGTGTCAACATATTTCTTATATCCCAAGATTTTTGTGAAACTTAACCAGAATATTTTAAAACCACTAAGACCATGTCTGACTCATGGTAGAAATTCAGTGTGCATAGACCTTTTTTGTCAGAAATATCTGTGGACAGTTGGTCTTTAAGGTAAGGTATTGTCTTCACATAGATACTGTTTGTTTTAATTGCTGGCCAATGTGTAATGGAAAATTATGTCTCTTGAGTCCAAGCCTGGATATCCAAAGCTTAAAACTTGCCTTGGAAGCATTTTTTTTGATCATTCATTTTATTGCCACCTAAACTCATAAGTATGCCAGTTTAGTTAAACTGCAGAACAAAAATTGCCCAATACACAAAACTTTCTTGTGGAAACATATTTTTGAAGACTTAATTTAAATATTATTGATGATCCTCATCATACTGATCTCTGTCTACATTCTTTGGCACAACAGAGAGGCTGGATAACTCTGAACTGCACAGATGGTCTCTACTTTAAGAAAATGTAACAAAGGAAAGGTCTGAACTTATAAAACAATCACCATACTTTGCTTCAGGGGTTTTTGTGTGGGAGGTTGAGGGAAGGCTTAAAGTTATCTTGTGGAGTTTTTTTTAAAACTGTATACATTCTTACTTCCTCCTTTCCCAGTTTACCTTCTCTTCACATATTCAGACACTAAAGCACTAAAGACCTCAGAATGAGGCATAAAGAAGTAAAAATGTTTAAAATTCACAGGTGACTCTGTAACATGCCTAATATATTTACTCTAGTAAAATTTTAGTTTACAGAATTACTTGCCATTGACACCATTCAGAACATATTTATTTTGCCTCTGTTCGTTGGGAACAAACAGCTAAATTTACAGTGACTTAAATCGTACTTCAGAAACATATTTATTGCTGAATGTAAGGAGTATATTGAAGTTTGATTGTCACCCCAAGCCCTCCAAAGCATTCTCTCTTTCAGTCAGTGCCTATTCCTTACTTCTGTTATAGAAGAGTTAGGTACTAAAGAATAAGGAAGGCACAAAGGAGACTCTAGGAAAAGTCTATGGGTGCAAATAGTGGATTTCCCAATCACCTACCCATTTTCCATCCATGAAGCATACAAGGACCAGAGGATTTTCTTAGGCTGGCACCTCCTCATCATGTCTGTTGTGAAAAAAAAAGCATCAAGATGTGGATGGTGCTCTCACTGCAGAAAGAAAAATGGGAAGGGAGTGAATGAAAGGAGAAAGGGCTATTTTTAAGCATCTGCTTAGAGACAGTCACTATTTGGTCCCTAAATGAAACAGCACTAACATTGCCTTTGTTTTTTAAAAAAGCAGCCCAATTATTAGGCTGCTTGAATCTTGTTAGATGCTCTCTAGAAAATGACATTTTGAGCTTTAATCAACATGCATTAAAGCTCAACACATGTCCAACTGAATGCAACAAGGTAAAAAAAAGGAGTTCATTTCCAAATAATGATATTGAAAAAATTTGACATTACTGCATAGAAAATTAATGCAAACCTACATTTCATGCAATATATAACAGAATCAATAACACAAAAGTTAAACGGTCAAATATTTTAAAAATATAATTTCAAGATAAATATCCAAGAGAAAATAGAACACTTGTTCAATATAAAGAGGGAGATAATGTTTGATGAAAGGAGAAAAAAATTACAAAGAAAAAGATAATTGATGTGATTATCCAAAAAAACAACAAAAATGTGACAAAATCAGAATATAAGTGACAAAATAGAAAATTACATTGCATATATATTTTTGATAGATGCATTTCTGAAATATATTAAGGATATTTATAAGTTCCCTGTGGGTAGTGGTCAAAGAAAGTGAAGAATGATTGCATAAGATGAAAAACCATTAGTAT
This sequence comes from Hydrochoerus hydrochaeris, assembly GCA_004027455.1. NCBI lineage: Eukaryota > Metazoa > Chordata > Mammalia > Rodentia > Hydrochaeridae > Hydrochoerus > Hydrochoerus hydrochaeris. The sequence goes on from PVLA01005623.1 coordinate 11,895, forward strand.
ATTAACAATACAAACAGTGCATTCTGGCCGACAGTCAATGAAGGACAAAGTAAAGCAACGATGCCATGTCAATCTGCACTGCTAAAATTAATTACAACAAAGGAACATTACTAAAGCAGTGATGGGACCATAAGGAAAACTGAAACATTTATATATTGCTAATGGCATTATAAATGATCTCAGTCAATTTGCTGAATAATCTGGCAGTTTTTAACAAGAACCAGCTATAAAAATGTTTATACCTTTTTCCTAAAAAATCTCACTTTTTGGTACTTGTTTTCAGGATGTAAGTCAGGATAAAAGCAGTACGTGTTATTTATTGTTATGAAGAACAGGACATAACCCAAAGTACCATTAACGGGGATACGGTTATAAAAATTATACCATTTTAAAGTTAACAGAATTGTCTATAACTAAAGGAATTTGCAAATATGAAAAGTATTAGGATACAGAGAAAAGTATATATAAGCCATCAAATTAAGTAACTGAAATTACAATAAAATAAATTAGAAAGAGCCCCTGTTAAACAACCAATAGGGTAAAAAGACAGCCTATGAATCTTTGTTGGATCTTTGAGCAGAACTGTTTGCAGTCTCCCTGATTAAATGTTTACTCTGTATCATTTAACTTTGTAACTTGAACAACTACATCCAAGATGACAATATGCAATTTATCAACTAGTGATTTCTTAGTGGGTTTTTGTCTCTTTTCCCTTTCTTTTTGTTTCTTTCTTTTAGAATTCTGTATTGTTGCTACCCTTTTTTCTGTTTTGCTTTTTTCTTCTTTTTATATAAAATTTTAAAAATTTGTAATTGCTATTGTAAACAAGAGGAAATAGGAAGTGCTATAAAAGACATAACTGCATGTATATTTAAATGTGTAGGATTGATAACCATATTTCTAAGTTCTTGTTGGATTGTTGAACAGATCTGTTTGCAGTCTCACTGCTTGAGTGTCCACTTTGTGTGCTTTAATTTTGTAAAAGAACAATATGTAATTTATCAACTAGTGATTTCTTACTGTTTAATTTTTTTTGAAATTCTGTAATATTTCTACCCTTTTTCTGTTTTTTTTTTCCTCTTTAAATAAAAAAGACACCCCCCCAAAAAAAAGACAGCATACAGAATGGGAAAATTTTTTTTGCCAGTGATTCTTCAGAGGATTCGTATCTAAAATATGTAAAGAATTCAAAAAATTTAGACTCCCTTAAAATACAAGACCTGATCAAAAATGAGCAAGTGAAATGAACAGACACTTCACAGTAGAAATACAAATGGCCAATAAATATAGGAAGCAATGCTGGATATTGCTGGCCAGTACAGAAACGCAAGTTAAAAGAACACTGATATTCCATTTTACCCCAGAAATAATGACCACCATCAAGAAATCAAATAATAACAAATATTGGAGAGGCTGTAGGGAAAAAGGTGCATTTGGACAAGGTTGTTGGGGGATATAAACTACTACAACCACTATAAAAACAAGTGTCCAGATTCCTGAAAACTCTAAAGCTAGGAATTCCATTTGACCCATTTTGAAAACGCATTCACTTTTATATCTAAGAATTTTGACTCTGAATTCAAATATCAAGAATATATTTTAATAATTCCTCCGCTTATAAAGAAAAGAATGTTCAGAAACATGAGTAAAAGGAATATGGTTAATAAAGACAAATAAAATCAAGATTATCAACATTTTCAATAGCAGTGCTCATACCACAAGAAAATTGACTAATACTTTAAAGATATTCAGAGAAATATAATATTAGCCAAAAATTTTATATTCTGTAAAACATATGGTTGTATATATAATCACAGATTACACAGAAAGGAATTTTGAGCCTACTCCCTGGTGGTAAGACCACCCGCTGAGTCCCGGATCACCCCTGGCCACACACAAGGAAGGGGCAGCCAGTGGGACCCAGATTCCAGCTTTGCTGGCAGGGGAATCCCAGCGCGCATGGAAAGGGACTTTGAGCTTGCTCCCAGGTTGTAAGACCATCCGCTGAATCCCAGACCACCCTGGTCCACAATCAGGGACGGGGTGGGGCGGGGCTAACCAAGTCACACCCAGCCACCCCAAGCAGCCTGTGGGAACCAGATTCCAGCTTTGGGCCCTCACAGCGCACTCCCTCTGGCGGAATCCCAGCGCGCACTGAGAGGGACCTTGAGCTTGCTCCCAGGCAATAAGACCACCCGCTGTGTCCCAGCCCACCCTGGGCCACACACGGGGATGGAGGCCCAACTGGGCCACACCCAGTGACTGCCAAGCAGTCAGCAGGACCCAGATTCCAGCCTCAGGCCCTGACTGAGCACTCTGGCTGAATCCCAGCACACGGAAAATAGTTGGTATTTAGCTCTCGGGGGAGAACCTTGGGCTGCAGCAGATTAACTGTGCCAGTGTGGTGGCTCTGCCCCTAAAATAAAGGTGTAGAGTGGGTAAATAGGGCCAGTGGTAAAGCCCCTTCCAACTAACTGTAAGACCTTGGTGAGTCTGAAAACCCCCTCCAACTAACTATAAGACCTTGCTGAGTCTCCTACACACAGAAAACATCAGGCAGAGTGAAAATAACAAAACAAAAAAGCAAAATGCAGTCTCAAACATCTAGTCCACCAGCCGCAAGTGCAGGAGATACTGAAATAGAGAACCCCAAAAGTAACACACCAGGAACCTCTGAAAAGATAGCGAGCAAAATAAAAAAAAACAACTCCATGAGGCTATAGAGGAAATCAAATTAGAAGTACTCTCCCACGTAAAGACAGAAATAACAACCTAAGTAAAGGAGTTGTTGAGCGCAGCTAAAGAAAAATTGGAGAAAAAAAGTACAGGAACATGGGAAACTGATTGAAACCTTGAATGAACAATATAGAAAACATGCAGAATTCATGAAACAAGACTCCAACATATTTCTGGCCATGTAGACCAACACATACATTTGTAGGGCTGTGCACAAACTCAATAAAGACGTGAGAAAGCTGTACACTCTTAGAGCTGGTTAATATTCTTTACACCAGGAGGAAGTGAAGTTAAAGCAGAGCTGAAAACTGGCTGGCTGAATGTTGAAAGCTTGCACTATCACATGCACAGAAAGAGCGTCTAGGTAAAGACCAAAGATTTATTAGTTCCAGGTACTTAAGGACATTTCCTATCTAATCATTAAACATTAGTGATCCGTAAACTAATCCAGGAGAAACATCACTGAACCACACATAGCAAAAAATATAGTCTTGACAGTATTTGTTCAGAAAAGTCACTAAACAAAGTGATAACAAAAACAAACAGTGGTAATAGTTACAAAACTTTGTGAAAATATTTTAAAAATCACCATATCATACAGGATACATTTGTTTGTAATATATGAATTGTATCTCAGTAATAATATAACTCCAATAAGTAAAGGACCAGAAACAGATAGAATAAGATCATTGTACAGTATATCATCAATAGGAGCTAGCATCAAAAAAAGTGGAAACCCAAGGCTGATCAATACATGAATTAACCAGAAAACAAAGAACATGTTGAAGTGTAGCATGAATACCAAACCAGCAACATGCAAACTAGGAGAAATTCTATAGGTAAATAATATGAGTTCTTTAGCATATACACTGTAGGGAAAAGAAGTAAGTAAGGACCTATAGATTAATATAAGCTTACAAGAGAGTACATTTTTAAAATATTGAGTAAAATTATATGACATTCTGTAACAATTCACTTTTAGGTAATGAAAGCATAAGGAATTCAAGGAAATGTTTGTTACAAAATTCAGGATTAAGTTTACAGTTGCAGAATGACTGTCCAAATTTTTGTTTTAACCTGGTGGTGGTTACAAAGGTGTTATTCATATAGTAATTTGTGAAGCTCTATGTTTTTTGTAGCTATGCTTTGTTCTTAAATAAGAAGGCAAATAATGATCTAATTTAGAATCTAAATGTTGGAAGAGATCAGAAAAACATAACTTATGAGGATATTTCACCAAGTAAAATTAATCATATTGTAAATAATAATGCAGTGATAAATAAAGCTAATAATTTGGAACTGGCTTTCCATTTCATCCAAATATTCTAATGGAAGAATTGCAAAGGAAAATCGCACTGTGGTTAGAAAGGCTATGTGCTAATGGTGCTTTAAATGGAACCTGGTTAAGTGGGCCATGGTACACAAAGGAGCATCTATCTCATGGCTATGAATTACCTGAGATGTTTATTTTACTCAGCTCCACAGTCATTTTTCAAAAACTGCAAACATTGGGATCTTTATCTGAGGATAATGTGTTGATTCAGGACCCTTGGTGCATAATTTTAATTTTGTTAACACTCGAGGGAGTTCCTGACACCAATTATTATAGACCTCTCCACTCTCCAGTGACCCTCTGCCTCAGCAGATGGCCCCTCCTTCTTTCCTGAGAGTGAGCCTACTGTAGATCTTCTTGCCTCAACTTATGCTTCTGTGTACATTGACTCATCTTCTAAGAGGATGAGCAGGACTCTTCCTCTTCTCTACGAATAGCCCTTCTACATCTGCCCAGTTTCTAAATATCTGTTGAAGCTTTCAGCTTCAATTTATTTCTACAAAATTGTATTTTCATCACAGACCCTAACATATCCATTCTGGAAGATTCTTTGGGTTTCTAATGCCAAAGACCAATAGATGGAAGATGGCCCTGGGGTTAGTTATAGAAAATAATGAATTAATTCCATTTGAGATACAATCTTTTTGAAGGAATGGAAAACTCACATAAATGGAGGTCCATGGCCTATGAATTAACTTACCATTGTTGTTATGTTTTATTTGTAAAGTATTTATTTGTCACCTAGTATGTGCAAAGTAGTATACTGTGTGCTTGAAGGAGTATAAATATAGATCAATGAGACATAATCATTGCCTTCAAGGGACTAACAGTATCCAACTTATTCAATATAAATAATATTCAAGGCAGTGAATACAAGAAGGGGGAGAATATGTGATGAATGAGAACAAGCAGAATGTTAATTTTGGAATATGTATGGTAATAAACTCTTGCAAATTTTCCAATGGGAAAGTTCTTGGAAGCATTAAGTATTTTTCAACCAATGAAAATGTGTTCTGAAAGGTATGGTGACTATCATAAAGTTCATAATTGCTACTGATGAAAAATTGAATAATGGATGGAAAATTACTTCTATTTGCTGTCTTCATAATACAATTGACTGAGAATAGATAATAGTTTTGGAAATTTCATGGTGAAAAAGAATGGAAAGGTCTCCTAGTCCTTCCTGTATTATTGAGGGGATGTGGCAAATAGAGGGACAACTGGGATGGATCAGTGACTGACATGAGATCCTCTGGGCTCTCAACAACAGAAGAACACTGATTTTTTAAAATTTTTTTATTTTAAAGATAAAACAAAAGAGGACAGATCTAAGCAGGTAAGAACAGAACAATGTAAGCAACAAAAAACTTCACAACAAGACAATTGGATATTAACAGTAGCTATCATAATGTCTCTTTCTTTGAAATAGTTGTGCTTAGCTTTACACACAATAATGTCAAACATAACAAAGTAGAATAAACCACTCAAGGGAATGGAAATATTCTAAGACATTCTGAACCAAATAACCAAAGATGAACATTGGCTGCTATATTATCTCATTTTCCATAAAAATTATGTTTTTACTATCATACATATTAAAATCCAATAAGACACGACATGATAGAACCAATGGTGATAGAAAAACAAAAGCATGGTAGGACTTCAGAGCAAGATGATATTAAATCAACACTGGCTACCATACTCTCTTGTCTTCAAAGTAACTATTCATATGATCACATATATTAATATCAAACAAAACAGAATAAAACCATTCGAACAAATGAATGAAGACAAAAGACATCAAAGCAGTATAATGGTGAACCATGATTTCCATAAAATCTTTTGTACTCTTACCATTTCTTACACTAGGGAGACTATACAGTATTTATATATGTGAATTTGATTTATTTCACTTATGAGTATAGGCTTAAGATGCATCCATTTATTTATAAATATCTCAATGTGATCATTCTTTTATAGCTGAGTAGTACTCCATTGTATAAAAGTACCACATCTTTTTTATCCATTCCTCAGTTGATAGGTTTTTCCAAGATCTGGCTATTACAAATTGTGCTGCTATAAACATGGGTGCGCATATATCACTGTGGTAAGATGTTTTCAGATCTTCTGGGAAGATGCCTAAATGTGGAATAGCTGAGTCAAATGGGACCTCCAACCCCAACTTTTTGAGGAAACTCCAGATAGACCTCCACAGTGAGTGCACCAGTCTACACTCCCACCAACAGTGCAGAAGAGTTCCTTTTTCCCCACAGCCTCTGCAGCATTTGTTGTTGGTAGTTTTGTTGATCCTGGCCTTTCTGGAGTGAGATGGTATCTCAGTGTGGTTTTAATTTGCATTTCTCTAATGACCAATGATAATGAACATTTTTTCATGTATTTATTTGCCATTCGTATTTCTTCATCTGAGAACTGTGTGTTAATCTCTGATGCCCATTTTTGGATTGGGTCTTTGAATTTCAGGGGTGTGATTTTTTTTAATTCTTTAAAAGTGCTAGACAGAAGTCCTTTGTCTGAGGGACAGTTCACTAAGATTTTTTTCCCAGTTTTTAGGTTTTCTTTTCACTCTGCTAGAGATTTCTTTGGACATGCAGAAACTCTTTAATAAGATATGATCCCAGTTATTGATTCTGGGAAGTATTTTCCATGCAGTTTGGTTCTTGTTCATGAATTCTCTACCTATCCCTATGTCTTCAAGATTTTTACTTAGTTTGTCTTGCAACAGATTTAGCGTTTCTGTTTTAATATTTAGATCTTTGATCCACTGGATTTTAGTTTAGTACATGGTGACAGGCATGGGTCTAATTTTAGTTTTCGGCATATGGATAGCCCATTTTTCCATCACCATTTATTAAAGACTGTCTTCTTCCAGTGAACATTCTTGGCCCTTTATCAAAGATAAGGTGGTTGAGTGTGTTTGTAGTTGTATCTTCTAGTCTATTCCATTGATCTTCAGGTCTGTTTTTATTCCAATACCATGTTGATTTTATTACAGTAGCTTTGTAGTTTAACTTCAAGTCAGGGATTGTGATGCCTCCTGCCTTGCCTTTGCTGCTTAGAATTGCCTTTGCTATTCTAGGTCTCTTCTGGTTCCAGATGAATTTTAGGAGTTATTTCTCTAGATCTATGAGGTATGTTAATGGTATTTTCATTGGGATTGCATTGAATGTGTATAGAAATTTTGGGAGAATGGCCATTTTTACAGTATTTATTCTTCCTACCCATGAACAAGGGATGTCTTTCCATTTTCTGAGGTTCTCTTCAATTTCTTTTTCAGGGTATTATAATTTTCCCTGTACAACTCTTTTACATCTTTCATTAGATTAATTACTAATTATTTCACTTTTTTTGGATTCTAGTATAAAGGGTGTGGCTTTTCTTATTTCTCTCTTGGTGATTTGGTTGTTATTGTATAAGATTTTTGAGTATTGACTTTGCATCCAGCTACTTTGCTGAATTTATTTGTTACAGCTAGGAGACTTTCAATGGAGGTTTGGGGTCTGCTATGTAGGGAATCATGTCATCCGCAAATAATGATAATTTAACTTTTTCTTTTCCTATCTTAAATCCTTTTATTTCCCTCTCTTGTCTAATTGCTCTGGCTAATATTTCCAGTACTATATTGAATAGTAGCAGTGATAAGGGACATCCTTGTCTTGTGCCTGATTTTAAGGTAAAGGCTTTCAGTTTTTGACCATTTAATATGACACTGGCTGTTGGTTTGTCATAGATGACCTTTATCATATTGAGGTAAAGACCATCTATTCTAATTCTCTGTAAGGTTCTTATCATGAATGGGTGTTGGATCTTATCAAAATCTTTTTCTGCATCTATAGAAATGATCATGTGATTCTTGCTTTTGGCTCTATTGATATGGTGGATTACATTTATTGATTTACATATATTGAACCATCTCTGCATTCCTGGGATGAATCCCACTTGGTCATAGTGTATCATCTTCTTGATGATTTGCTGCATCCTATTTGCCAATATGTTATTGAGAATTTTTGCATCTATGTTCATTAGGGAGATTGGCCTGTAGCTCTCTTTTTTAGTTGGGTCTTTCTCAGGTTTTGGTACTAGAGTGATATTTGCTTCCAGGAATGACTTAGGGAGAATTGCTTCCATTTCAATTTCATTGAAGAGTTTGAGGAGTATCTGCATTAAGTCTTCTTTGTATTTCTTGTAGAATTCTGCAGTGAATCTGTCTGGGCATGGTCTCTTCTTTGTTGGTAGGGACTTGATTACGTTTTCAATTTCATTAATAAAAATTGGGTTATTTAGCAGTTTTACATCTTCTTCATATGTTTCTAGGAATCTGTCCATTTCTTCTGTGTTATTGAACCTATGAGAGTAGAGGTTTTTGAAATAGTTCTTGATGATCTTCTGTATTTCCACAGGGTCGGTATTGATTTCTCCTTTTTCATTCTGTATTGCATGAATTTCAGTCTTTTCTTTCCTTTTTAAAATTAGGTTGGCTAGGGGCTTGTCAATTTTATTTATTCTTTCAAAGAACCAACTCTTTGATTCTTTGAATTGTTTTCTTAGTCTCTATTGCATTAATTTCTGCTCTGATCTTTATAATTTCTTCCCTTCTTTTGGCTTTGGACTTGGCTTGCTCTTCTTTTTCAAGATGTTTCAGGTGTAATATCAGGTCGCTTATTTGTGTTCATTCTGTTTTCCTAATGTGGGAAATCAGTGCAATAAATTTTCCTCTGAGCATCTCTTTCATTGCATCCCACAGGTTCTGGTAAGTTGTATTTGTATTTTTGTTTGCTTGTAGATATTGTTTAATTTCTTCTTTAATTTCCTCTGTGACCCACTGATTGGTCAAGAGGGTATTATTTAATTTCCATGTTTTTGTGTGGTTTTTGCAGTTACTTTTACCATTAATTCCCAGTTTCATGGCACTATGATTCGATAACGTGCATGGGATAATTTTAATTCTTTTGCATTTACTTAAATATGTTCTGTGATTTAGTATATGGCCTATTTTAGAGAATGTCACATGTACTGGTGAAAAGAATGTATATCCTGATGTTGTTGGATGGAACACTCTATATACGTCTATCAAATCCATTTGTTCACAGGTGTGATTCAGTTCTGTTATTTCTTTGCTGATTTTCTGTCTAGTTGAACTATACCTTTGTGTCAATGGTGTGTTAAAGTTCCCTGTTATAATTGTGTTATTGCCTATTTGATTTTTCATTTCTGTTAATACTTGCTTTGTGTAGTTGGGTGCAATGGAATTTGGAGCATATATATATTTAAGATTGTTATCTCTTCCTCTTGCAGTTTTCCCCTAACTAGTATGTAGTGACCTTCTTTATCTCTTTGCACCATTCTTGGTTTGAAGTTCACATGGTCTGCAAACAGAATAATAACCCCCTTTTTTTGAGTTCCTGTTGCATGGGGTTTTGTTTTCCATCCTTTGACTTTCAGTCTATGAGTTTCCTTTTGGGTTAGATGGGTTTCTTGTAGAGAGCATATCATTGGATGCTGTTTCTTGATCTATTCTGCCAGTCTGTTTCTTTTAATTGGAGAATTGAGGCCATTTACATTAATGGTTACAAGTGTCATATATTATCCTAGTGCAAATGCCCCTCATGTGTAGACTTGGAGCTCAAATAAGTGGTTTCTAGGTAGTCATGAAGCTGCCTTTCTAGAAAGCATCCAGAGACAGATCTGCCTTTCTCCCGTCTAGCACTGAACCAACCATACTGTTGCACCTCAGTCAGTTCTGCCTGTGTGAATGAAACAGATCCAGAGGGCTCCTCCAAATTTACAGCTGAACTGAGAGTAGGATTCTTGGCTTTGAGTCTTGATCTGTCACTTTACCAGCTGTGTGACTCTGGGAAAATAGTTTCTGCTTCCCAGATCTCAGTTATCCCATCAGAAAAATGATTTTCAGTGTTCTTGTGTTCTCCAGCTCTGCATCTTGTGGCATGAAGTGTGGTTCTTCATAATTAGTGGACATAAAGTCTCTCTGATTCAAATGAACTCACATTTGACCAAAGACATGGAGACAGAGAAGCAATAATTAAATCCAAAAAGTCTATTCTGGTTGCATAAAAATAATGTAGTGCCTCTATGTGAACACTTAACAGTCAAATAGTACTAAATACATTTTCATACGTCTCCCTTGAACCCATAGGTCATATAACTGGTATCATGTTTATGACTACGAAAGCCTCTGTGACTAGGATGTTGAATCACGTGTTCCTTCGTTTGAATAGTGGCTATTTCATTACTAAATTAAAACATGTCTTTCTGAAAACATTTATTACAACACAAAATCACTAACTACAAGCCAGCCAGTCATTTATTCATGAGGCCATGGCATCAAGACATTCTCCCGATGAAGTACTCTCTCCTTAGCATAAAGCTCATTCAAAGTGTTAATTAGAATAGAGGATCCTAAATGTTAAAGCCATTCAATGTCAGCCTCGGGGGCTGCTAACTCATGTTTGGAATGTTCTTGCTGCTTTTAATCAAGAATTAAGCTACATAGACTTTTTTGTTTTAGTTGTTACTTCAGTACAGAAACAACAATGTAAACATTGGCACTTTGACTGACCTTCAGTTTCAAAAAGCATGGTGGAAACTTAGCCTCCAAAGACCCTGAGCAGGCCCTACAAAACAATTTATTACGTGGGTTTGTGTATCTTAAAATGTTATCTAATTGGTGTTCAAACTTGTGGCTGCCTCTTATTTTTTCTTGTCCCTCAGGATTCCCAGCAGAGAGTAGAGTGCTTCCATTAATCACTCCCCCCCACACACACACACTTGTAGAGACTTACACACACACACACACACACACACACACACACACACACACTTCTCTCATTCCATCCATCCAACTCAATCCCTACAACACTCCAGGCCTTAGAATAGAATTGCTTAAGATCTGGAATAGATCAGAAACATCACCCACACTTTTTCTTTTTGTTTATAAGGAAACTGAGACTCAAAGAGAGGTGGTATTAGAAATACCAACACTAAAATCAGTTCTGGTATTTTCAATATTGTCACTATTTCTCCACCAGGAGCTCAAAATTTCAAAGTACAAAACTCCTTAATCCAACTCAGTATATGCATCCTTTACTCTCTTTGTGTGTGAAACATATTGCTAAACCCTATAAAAGCTTCATAGGGCAATGAAATATTATCCTGCCCCAGTGGGAACAAATTGAGATGCATGTAACTATGTTTAGTACAATCAGATTGCTAAGTGTTCTCATAGAGGCACCGCATTATTTGTATAAAACTGGAATAGATTTGTTTGTATTGAATTATTGCTTTGAGGCATCTCATCTTTTATGAGAAAGGTTTCCTCATGATGCTTTGAAAAATCTGAGGAATATGTTAAAACATTAATATTGGCATTGTTCTACTTTCATTTCTTTAGAGAAGTCATAAAATATTTCTGATTTGAATACTATATTTTCGCCTCTGAAAACATGACAATGTATAAAAAGAAGAATATGTAGTTTAGGCAAATGTGTGAGGAAATGGGAATATGTACACATTACAGATGGCATTTATGCCAGTATATCTTTTCTGAAAAATGTAATATCTTTTGAGAGATCAAAATGTGCATACTTTTTAACTTAATATATTTGAAATCTAGAAATGTTTCTTAAGAGAAGGAGGGAGGGATGGAGAGAGAGAGGTATGAATGATGAACATGAGAAATGTTTTTGTATTGCTAAGTAATAAAAAGCCAGTGACAAGACAAGAGGAGGATAAAATCTTATTTCCCTTGTTTTATGCCACACAGAAGCTAAATGTAGGCCTGATTTTCACTAGATGTCCATCTTGAGGTCAGTAACACATATCACATTAAAACGTGCTTACAAATGCAAGCCTATAAATAGAAAACATATACCTAGAAATGCAATCCTTCAACTAGAAAATGACATGAAATTTGTTGAAAATTGCATGAAAAAATACAAAAGGTATGGCATTATTTCATATATCAAAGAATGAAACCTTCTGAAATATCCTTCAAACATTTTTATTTACCATTTTGATACCTTTTGCAGCTGCTTTTTTTCCTTCCTTATCTTTCAAGTCGTTCTTTTTTCTTTTCTCTCTCTCTCTCTCTCTCTCTCTCTAGTTTTATTTTTGTTTGTTTTTGTTTTTGGTACTGGAGATCAAACTCAGAACCTTGCACTTACCAGGCAGGCACTTTGCTGCTGAGCTAAATCACCCTCAAGCCCCTTTCTATGGTCATTATCTCCTTCATTTCTTTCTTCATCACTACCACCAACACCACCATACATTCCTCCATTTTTTGTTTTTTTGCCGTGGTGATACTGTTCTTTAAACTTCTTTGTCCACTGTGGCAACCATTAGCCACTGTGGCTATTGGAGCACTTTAAAATATAGCAAATACAACTGAGAATATATGCTTTTCATTTTATTTGACTGATTAAAGTAATCACATGTGGCTATTGAAAAGTTGAAATGTGGCTAGTATAACTCAGGAAATATATGTTTTAACTTTATCTCATTTTATGGACACTAAATTACTTTTCCCATATGACTTGTGGCCACCATATTGGAAAGCGTAGCTCTCACTCATTCTTAGGCACAATGAACTAGGTCTTACCTGGGTATTCTATTTTGCTTTGTTGTATACAAGAGATGTGGGCAGTCACTCTGACATTTTTCAACATTCTCCTTGCTTAGAAAATCCTGAAAAAATGGGTGGAATTGTGCATACCTGATAATTTCATTTATTTTCTCAGGTATATGGGGAAAAATCCAGAAAGCCATAAACAAAAGTCATCAATATGATTAATTTATGGTAGTAGGATGATGAAGTACTTAATTTGATTTTGTTTTTTAGTTTCCCAGGTGATCTGTAGCGGGCATTTATTCCTTTGCATTTAGAAAGAATACACAACAAGTATGAATCAAATGCTTCTCATGTATGATTTTTCTAAAAAACAAAAACAGGGAGGGCATCTCTTCTAAGGGTTCTCTAAGCAGCTTTCAGAACAGTCTCTCACTTGGCAAATAGGGAAAAGCCCAGTGGCAGGCCCCCTTGGAATACGGCCCAGGAATGACATGTGTATATGCTCTCCCAGCTGCTTCCTCACATCAAATAGCTAACAAACCAGAGCTCCAAAGCCAAGCCAGTTCCTGCTGTCATCATTGATGTAGTCTGTACACAGATGGAGAAATAAATAAAAGAGAGAGGTGGTGAGTTTTCTATTTGACCCAGTTACTATTTTTGCCAAATACTGAAAGAAAAGCTTAGGATTTCAAGCATGAGGAACTATATACTGATATTGTGAACAAAATCTTGCTGCTCTTTTTTTAGCCCTTTATGGATGAGCCTTTCTCTTTTAGAGTCAAGGCCAAATTTGGCACAATCCATGTAGACTCAAAGTTGTATCCTTACAACCAGCCCCCAGTGGAGGGACTATTTGAAATTATCACAGAGGAACCACACAATGGGTCTGAAAAACAGGTAGGAACAGGGCCAAAATTTAAAGTTGTCATTACCCACCCTTCAAATTTGGACTGCAAGGAAACTTAGGAAAAGGATTTTGTTTTGGTTACATTTTCTTGTTGCTGAGACAAAATACTCAACTCTCAAAAGAAGAAAGGTTTATTTTACTCACAGTTTGTAGAAGTTTCAGTCTGTAGTTGGCTAGCTGCAAAGCAAGGTGACATGATGGAGGGGCAGCATAAAGTACATTGTAGGAAGAAAGCAACAAAGCAGTTAAGTAGCAAGCAGCAACTGACAACAGCAGCTGTCTTTTTGTCCCTTATATTCTATCTATCTATATTCTGCCCTTAGGGTCGGTAGCACTCACACTCAGAGTGGTGCACCCTTAATCCTAGCATCTCAACATGAATCAGTTGCAGCATCACATCCTTAATCTCAGCCTCATATCCTTGATCCAGGCATCTCTGAAGAAACCCAGCTATGAACACATGAGGTTTGGGGAGCACATCTAGGCACAAGTCATAACAGAGTTCTACCTGAAAATAGTAAACTCCAGGGTGAATGATGAGGTATTTTATGCAGTGTGATGTCTGGTTTAGCCACACTCAGTTAACCCGATGGTCAGATCTTTGGCAGTATCTTGCTATTCTTATCAATACTTCTCCACTAGAGGAGGAGATAGAAGATCTTTTTATTTACCCCCTTCCTGATATTTAACTGTCAGTGTTAAAGTTTTGATGCCTTCCAGGATTTCTCATTTTTATTTCATAGAGGGCTATGGAAGGCTAAAAAGCCTAATGAAACTCCTACCATGAAGCTAAGATGGAAGATCCTAAGCCATGGTAAATGAAGGTTTAGCTAGGGGCAAAAGAAAATTGGAGTCCTCCCAAGTTCTTCCTGTCATCAAAAAAAGAAGCAAATATCTCTCATTGCACTTACTTGCTGAGTGAGTCTCTAGAGACTAATGAGTACTTCAGTAATACAGGAGGGAAGTGAACTGCTGCAATCTGGGCCTAGTTGTGTAGGAACAGAAAGTAAACGTTGTTTTGACTTGCAATTTTGTGTTTATTTTCATTGGTATTTTTAATTACTTAAGTTTAGGAATACTTGCAAATCATTCCTTCCTGAAATAACATTTTTCTCCAAAACTGGAAAACTAAAATTCTTTCAAATCACAAATATTGCATTGAATATTAAATTTTTTTAAATTAAAGTTATTAAGTGAACAGGAAATACAGCCTCCTGAGTCCTGAGGTGTGCAGTGCTTCCACTCAACTTGACTATGTTGGTCTTGAACACTTTCTGTTAGTCAGATTTCCATCACTATAATAAATACCCAAGATGACCAATTTTTAAAGAGATAAAGTTTATTTTGGTTCACAGTTTTGGAAAATCCAGTCCAAGATTAACTGGTCTCAAAACTTTTGGTCTTTGGGGAGGCAGCACGTTATAGTTTAAGTGTGTGGCAGAGCAAAGATCCTTACTTCATGGCCAGGGAAAGAGAAAAAAGAGCCCGGGGTCCCACAGTTCCCTTCGTGGCATGCCCTCAATAACACAAAGACCTCCCACAAGACCCCATCTCTTAAAGCATTCACTATCACCCTGGGTCCAATCTTCTGACATATGGCCCTATGGGGGAACATTTACCATCTGAATTATGGCATTCTGTCACTCACCAACAAAGACTCATGTCCATCTTACTATGTAAACTGCATTCATTCCATCCCTAAGAGTATCAAGTCTTAATAGATCCATAAAGTCTCTGAGACTCAAGACAGACAGAGCTGTGAGCCCCTGCAAAAATAAAAATAAACTTACATGCTTCTAAGGTACAGTGGTGAGGCAGGCACAGAATGAACATTTGTATCCTAAAAAGAAGAAATGGGAAAATAATAATGAATTAGCCCAAAGGGAGACCAGAACCCAACAGGGCAAACATTGAATCTTAAATCTCTGTGTCTAGCAGCTGGGACACACTTTGGTCGGATGTGAACTCCCTTGGGCCAACCCACTCCTATGTCTTTCTGGTTGCAGCCCAAATGGACACTCCTTCACGTGGGCTCCTGCTCACTGCCTGCAGCCTCCTTCAGCAATATTTACTCCTTTCAGGGACTCACACTTTCTTTGTGGTCTCCAGCATAGCTTCAGCATCATTCTAATGACTCTGTGTCTCACCCTGTCACAGGGATGTTTGCAGGGACACTGACCCTGTAACATATTGTTTACTCTTTCAGAATTCTCTTTGAAATTTCAGTGGAAGCCTTGGTGATCTCAAAACTCTTGCATTCTGCATGTCAACAAAGCCAGAATGACATGGATGATGCCAAAGCCTGCTGTAATTATGAACGGTAAAAAGCCCCGATTCATGAGTGCAGTGGACGGAGTGCCTTAACAGCTTGACATGGGGAAATGAATTTCTAGACAGTTTTGAGTGCTACCAGAGTTCTTTTGTGAAACACAACTACTCCAGAAAGCCCTTGAAACAAATTTGAATTTTTATATCTCTGAACCTGTGATGGGTGGGAATGGCCTTATAGATCCCTGGGATACCCCAAGATCCCCTTCTTACTGTTTAGATGCAAAGGCTGTGCCTTTTTATTATTGACACTAGCAACCACGTCATCTTTGGTCACACCTTTATACATGTTCCTTTCCTGTCCAACCTGCAAATTTTTCAAATGTTTCTGTTCTTTTCTTCTCTGATCCTGATTCTCATAGTGTATTTGGCTAAAAGAAGCCACAATACCCATGTCACTTCCTGAATGATTTCCTGCCCTGAATTTTTTGCTGCCAAGAAAACTAGCTCATTAGCTTTAAATTAAGTCCTCTTAAGTGTCAGGGCATGGACAAACATATAACCAAATTCTTTCTAGCAATTTGGCCCTCTAGTCCATGTCACATAGCATTCCTCTTTCCTTCTGATTACTACCCACATTTAAAATCAGCATTCAAATTTTTTGAGCCACCATCAGAATTGCCCATTAAGCTATGCTTATAGTATTCTAGGCTTTTTCTGCCAGGAATACAGTAATAGCAAAGATTACATTTCTTGGTACCAAATTTCTGTTAGTTTTCTATTATATAGCAAATACATGAGAAAATCGAGAGAAAGGATTTATTTTTGCTCACAAGCTTCCAGGTTCCTTTGCTTTTCTGCCTTTAATGGATTTACTTGCTGATAGCAGTTAACTTACTAAATGTCAGTGGTGAGGATTCCATGGTGGAACGAAAGTGCTTACCTCATGGTCCAGAAGCAAAAGGCAGAATGAGAAAGACACAAGGGCCTCAGAGTCCTCTTTGGGGCACACTGTTAGTGACCTGAAGAGCCTTCACTGGTCCCCTCCACTTCCTAGTGCCTCGTTGTGGACTTAGTTCCAACACATGAACATTTGAGCAATATTTAAGATCTAAATTATTGCACCACCCATGAAACAGTTTATAAAATTTTCCTTCTGACAGATTTAAAGTGGCTCTAGAGAGGCAAATCTCCTATGCCATATAGTATGGCTACAAGTGAGTCCTTGACATCATCCATTTTCCAAAAGATTGTTTTCTAATATACAAGTGCTTTGAGGAAATTATTTATAGCAAGCCCACACTGGGCTAATCATCTCTCATTTGGTTGTGGCCCAACATCAATGAGGCCAAGGTCATAGATAGAATCCCAAATGGGCCATTCAGGTTTAAACAGAAGATGGAAGCTTTTTCTGTCATACCTCCAGATTGCAGCTCCCCACGGCCTGCCACGTTACAAGCACCATATGCTCGTGAAAAGGAGTGTAGCTTGGTGTCCAGCCTGTCTGTGGTTCTACAAAATCTTGTTTTCCAGTAGGAAAACAAGAGCATATTCTGTAATTCAGAATTCTAGGCTAGAGTAAGAAAGCCAAATTAGGAAAATGGTAGAACTAGATATCAGGGGTGAGCCCCAGGGCATTTGAGGTGCTTGGAGGAGCAAATTCAGGTCCTAAATTAGGAGACACTTTACTAGATGGATTAAGTATGGTATTCAGTGAGTAGTGACTAGTGATATGGCAGGACTAGTGATTTTAGTTGAGGGGACCAATACTGTATAAGGAAGAGCTGGGAGAACTTTCTGCCCCTTTCATTATTTCTTGTTGTGCTTCAGGATTCTGTTGATGTCATCTTTGTGAGACTGGTGTCACCCAGAGCACTACTCTCCCCATATCCAGGCAGAGTTTGCAATGCATTTCTAAAAGGCTTGTTTCTAAAGTGAAATTAATACTGCTAACACAAAATAGAGTTTGAAAATTGCTGCTCTTAGCTCTGAGGTTCAGATCATAAGGAAAAGAGTCAAGATTAGTTAAGGCCTAAAAAATGTGGTCTAAAGTAGGAGCTAATCACATAAGTCTCTGTTCATTCATTTATTTACTCAACAAATATTTATTAATCACCAACTGTGTACTTGGTTGGCATAGATATTTTAGTGCTGCGGATACCAAAGCAAACAAAAAATTGATAAGAATGTGGTCAGGGTGAGTTCAGATGTAAATTTGACTTATGTCTGTGTCACCAAATGGGAAAAGCTATGTTTTCTAAAATGCCACCTCCCTTAGATCAGGCTTAGTTCCAGATGCTGAACCTCCTAGTTAGGGGTTACAGGCATTTAGCCATTATGAGAGGTGGCAAGGAGACCTATACCCTTTGGAAGCATGTGGCACAGACCGTTATGGCATGTTAGTAAAGGAAAGCAATGATACACTACTTTTTATAGAATCCTAGTTTTTCAAGGCTATGCAGATACAAATGGTATTGATTTATCCTCAGGGAGGCTTCCTTGTCTGAGGGCCTTGGTATTGCTTTAAAGCAGTGGTTCTCACTCTGTCTGCGCATCAGACTAATTGGAGGAGACATTTCATAAAATCCCAGGTTCTGAGCCATTTATTAGCTGAATGAATTCAGAATTCTAAGATGAGGCCTAGCCCAGGTATTTTGACAAGTTCCCCAAGTGATTCTGAATTGCAGCCAAGGTTAAAATCCTTGGCTATACGATCATTTGAATTCCCCAAAGCTGTGCATTATGGACTTGTGACCAGCAGAAATCCCCAGAGGTCACCACTGCTAGAAATGGATACTCAAGGGACAGGGTGGCAGAAATTCTAGGAGACTTCCTTGAGATTCATGTGTCACTGGAATGTGGATGTCTTTTGATTCATGGTTGATTTTTTATGGCTATTAGTAATCTGAAAAGTTTAGAAACTTTGAACCTTTACTAAGATATAACTGTCAAGAGTGTATTTATCTTTGTCCATCATCTCCATCTGATCTCCAGAAATAAAATTTCATAGTTGAGAGCCCAGAGTCAGAGTCATATAGAGTTGGTCTTGACTCCTGGTTTTATCACCATCGCGTTTCTAAACATTTTCTGAACCTCAGCTTCATCATCTGTAAAAGAGGGATACTAATACCTACTTCACCAGATTGTTGAGTTTGGGCGGTCAGTCATCAAATAAGGTATATAGCACAGTGCTTGAAACAATAGGTGATCTGACGGATGTCTAGAAGTTGCATATGAAATAACCCCCACTGCTTCTAGGAAACAGCATTAGAATTGTTGAGGAATGGGAGACTTTGAAGTTTTATTTATACTCTTATTTGTTGTTTTATAGATACAGTTTAACTTTATAATATTTTCAAGTGGGAAATGGCAAAGAAAAATAAAGAGAGATGGAGAAGAAGCTGATTGCTGTGCCGTAGCTCTGTAAATACTGCAAGTGGCCAAAAACTCACAGGTTATTTAGCCTATGCCCCTCCTATGTGCAAGAAACTGCTACTTTTAAACCATGGTGGTTCATCCAAATTCACTCCACATTTTCCAAGGCAGGATGTTGTGCCTTGTGCCTTTGGGCCAATTAGTTTTTCATATAATTCATCAAACTTTTTAGGAAGTTCTTTTTCCGTATTGAGCCCATACCTGTCTACCTGTCATGCCCTCCCTTTAGACGCACCAATTTTGCTTCATGAAGCGCAGAGTAAGTTTAGTGGATTCTACCCTATCTGATACTTCATGAAAAGCCTTGATGTATTTAAAAAGAGCTCTCCCCTCAGTTGAAACTAGCTCTTTTCAGAGAATCTCCAAATGTGTCAGCGGCTCATCACAGAACATAGTTTCCCACACTGTCACATCTTGAGTTCTGTAGAAGTAGACATTAAAACAGACTTCAAGGTGCAAAACGTTTATTATTGATCAATGCTTGTAAGATGAATGGGTGAAAGCAATACTGGGAAAAAATAGTTCTAAGTTTAACTCAATTTCAACAAAATCTCAGCTAATTAGGTGAGGTGCTCTAAAGAATTTATTGCCTGTGAAAGTTGCCCACTGGCAGGCTGCAATGGCCAGCCATGATGCCTACTTTCCCTCAATCCCCAGAGGCAGGAAGGGTGTCACCTCACTGCAGCTGTCTGCAGCTGAGTCTTTCTGCCAGTTGCCCATAACTGGGCAACAAGCACTTCCTTGGAGAGGGATTTGGGGTGGCATATTTCCATGTCTGTTAGTCTAGCAGCTTCACACAAACTAGGGCACATGCCTTCCAGGAACCAATGGAATTAGTGGACCTCTCTTTCTGAGAGGAAACTTAGAAAAGTCTAGAGAGAGGTTAGTGAGACAAATTTTAGCCCTGCTACTACAACTAGTTTCAGGACCACAACTGATACCATCTCTTCCTTAGTTACTTTTCTCTTGTTGCTGAGACACCTAAAATGAAAGAGGGAAAGGTTTACTTAGCTCACAGTCTTTAGGGATTTCAGACCATAGTGAGCTGGTTCCCAGGAAAGGTGGCATGGCAGAAAGGCAAAAGTTCAAGGCAGCAGAAGACAGCAAAAGCAACATGAGCACAAAGAGGGGCAAAGCAAGCCTCTTCTCCTGCCTCATGTGGTTAGCAGGCTACCCCCACCCCCGTCAGAGCAGGTGCAGCACTCACGCCATCTCCCTGCCCTCCTCTTGCACAGGATAAGAACATTTACAAAGTGAGGACCCTGGCTCCCTGCTGAGTCCCTTAGTTAAATTTTTGAATTTCTCAATTTGACACAGTGTATCAACCATTACAATCTACTTTCTCTACCACCCAGTCTACAATCTTCCTACCCTCAGTTTCCACTTCTGTCACTCATATTGATGAGGGGCTTAGCATTTTCTTAAGGAAGCTTTGCCCCGTTTGCTCATTTATAGCCATGAATGGACAAGAGAGTACCAAGCAGTGCCCCAGTAGATTATCTGGATTCTATAGCATTATTTGAGAACAAACTTATTTCTTCTTAATGACCAAGACAATTGCTTCTGTCAAGACAGTGACCCTTTGTTTCCTTGTCACTGGAAATAAGGGGTACAAAATACCCAAAGGGCAACTGTAGCTTATAATTCAATGCAACTCTTGCGATCACACAGCCTTTAACCCAGTGATGTTGGGAACCCAGAACTTCAGGGGTTAAAAGGACAAGTGCCCCAGTGGCTCTTGTGAGTAATGTTAAGTTGTATATTCATTTGCTAGGATTTCTGTGAGATGGAATATTGGCTTCACCAGCAGAAAGTTATGTTTAAACAATGCTGGGGGCTAGGAGCTTTAGACTAAGTATCAGCTTTGTTGGGTCCTTCTAAGGGCAGAAATGAAGGATCTTGCTATAGTTTGGATAAATGCTTCCCAATGTAGCAGCTCTCAAAGGTGAAATTTTTGGTAAATGATTGAATCATGAGGGCTCTACCCTTATGAATGGAGTAATCTGTTTAAGGACTAATGGTTTGGGGAGGTGGGGCTTTGTTATCAAAGTGAAATCTCTCTTAGCTCTCTGGTTGCTGTAATAAGAGTGGTTTGCTTTACTACATTGCACCACCATGATGTTCTGTGTTAACTACAGTCTTGAAAACCATGGATTCAAGGAACCACGTACTAAAAATTCCTCTGAAAATGTAAGCCAAAATAAATCTTTCCTCTTTTAAATTACCTTCTCTAAGGTATTCTTTCACAGTAACAGAAAGCTGGCAGATCTTCCCATGGCATGTAGGTGACCATCATTTCTCTGTGTCTCCCTCTCTACCTGTATCTAAATTTACTCTTTTTACAAGGATACTAGCTATAATGGGTTAGGGCCTGCATTGAGGGACTCATTTTAATTTATTACTTTTATAAAGAGTTTGTCTCCAGATAGAGTTACATTTTTAGGTAGGAGAATAGAATGCATCCTATGAATTATGAGAGAGACAAAATTCAGCTCATAACAAATGGAACATATTTGCTTTCTTGCGTTGGTGTCCAGACCCCTGTTCTGTCTGTTAAAGTCACAACTGGAAATGGAAGACTTTGTTATAATTCAATATATACAGCATCCTGGAGTATATTTTTCCATCCTCACTAATTGTTGCTTCTGAGATGTTGGTTTAGCTGTGCCTTCAGTAGGTCATTCCAATGCTATCAGGTGAGCAATTTCTTAAGGCAAAAATCCTATTTCTTACAATCACGGTCCCACTCTCATACATATTGGTCCTCTGGTCTGAGGTAATGTTATGTGTGATCCTTTGCTGATAGGTCAAAAACTTCATATGTTCTCAGATAGTAGCACTAATTGTGGCCCTGTATTGATCAACCTTTCCATTGATAGGACATCACAAGGAGGAGAAGTTTTAATTTGGCTTGAGGTTTCAGAGGCTTGAGTCCATGGTTAGTTGTCTTCTAGGAAGAAACATCATGGTAAAAGATCACAGTAGAGCAAAGCTGCTCACTCCATAGCACAGGAAAAGAGTACTAGGGAGAAATGTACCCTGCAACAGTATGCTGTTAGTGACCCTCCTCTTCTAACTGGGCCCCACCTCCTAAGAGCACATGCAGCTATGAGCATTGATGGAGTCATCCACTGGTGAGTATGGCATCCCTCTGACCCAATAAGCTCTCCAAAATTCTCTTAATCCAGTGAAATTGATAATAAGACGAATCGGCATAGGCTCTGCCTACCATGAACTGTTTCTCCTCTTCCATGCTTTGCGGAGACTCCAACCCTGTAATGTAATGATTATCCTCTCAGAATTTTCTTTGAAATTTCAGTAGAAGCCTCTATGATCTCAAAGCTCTTACATTCTGCCTTGGAGACAACCGACTGTGCACTGAAATCTCTACAAAAAAACAAATGTTTCCTCCTGTAACTTTTGGATATCAGATATTTTGTCCCAGCAATGGGAAAGTAACTAAGACAATACCATAGTGGGCCTGAGAGTTTGTCACTTTTGCTAACAGATTGGATATTCAGAGGCAACAATAACGAGATCATCATTCTTAGATGAGAGTTCATGTTGTTGGACATAAGTGCAACCTTTCTTTGTGTCTCCATGGTTGCACCATTCATGTGCTTATGACAATTTAGCGATGCTTGATGATGAAAACTAAGGTCAATTTCTGAGTCATTTGCCAACCCAATTGTTCATTGCCTTCTCCATGGTAATTTTCTGTTGGATGCTAATGTGTGATGCAGACATCATACTTTATCCTCACCCTCACATACCCATGCACATACTGCTACCTCCTGAACTCCTCGTCCCCTATATGTCAGTCTTTCTTTTTTTCCAAACCCCTAACTCAGCTTGCCTATCAACCACTTTCTACAGGAAGAGGCTGACCAGTTCCATTGTTCTAAAGTACCCATTAAAGGATTTTCCCTTGCCCCTGCTTTCCAAGGTCATCACTGAGTGATACCACATTGCAGGTGTTATCTATTTTTGCCTAGCATCCACATGCACCTACATATGGGTGTCTAAACATCCATAAACTAAACCTAAGTCTTTTTCCTCCTGGTGATATGGTCATAAATATCAGCTGAATGATATCCTGCAACAATAGTGGTGGATCCCATGGAGATCTGTCATACCAGCTCTATTCATGCTTAATCTAAAATGTGCTACTTTCATTTTGTGATGAATTGTTAATAGGCCCATTTAATCTCATGACTTTGAGCATCTAGCCCATAAAAGAGATCCTGGGCTCTTGTTCTCCTGGCTTCCAATATTCAGATGTGTTTTTTTCCAAGACCCAGTAGCATACCATGAGGTTTTCCTTTGTTTATTTCTGTTTATAGTTCTTTAGTGCTGTTGTGACTATCTTGCTTCAGAATCTAAGTGGCTTGTTTTGAAGCTTTTCCATTGCAGCTTGCCAAAACCTATATATACTATTGTTCTCACTATTGATAACTTCAGTAGACCATATGGTCTACTGCATATGGACCAAGAGGCAGGACTGCATGCACTAAAATGTGGATCTGATACAAAACCCTGTCCTACTGAGTGGCCACCCCTCAAAGCTAGCAGGCTTTCATATCCCCTGTTTTATGAGCCATAGATTCCTACACGTGGAACGTAGGTCCCTAGAGACTGAAGAACATTATTTGTTTTCTTCTTCGTGGAAGAAATACAAGACACAATAATTTTTATTTTACATTAGAAGGACTATTTTGACATATTGTTGACAGGAATCCAACACATTTTTATAGAATGGCAGGTCATGAAGCCTCAAAGAGTTTGCTATGCACTTTCTGGAACACCACTCCTATTAACTCTTCCTTGCCCACCTAGATTGCCATAATGTCATCAATATAATAGATCAGCATAATGTTCTGCCATACATCTGAGTAGTCCAGGCTTCTTTTAATTATATTATAACAAATAGTGGGAGAGTTAACTAGCTCTGTTTACATTTGTGTTGTTGAACATATTTTATTATTTTACTTTTAACTTTTCCAACTTCCTGATATTGATTGTACATACTAAATGTCTCCTTTAAGTTTTTTTTTATTAAACTGTGTATCATTATCCTCAAAGTAGTTACTGAGGGTACAAGGCATAAACCAAAAAGACTCTTACAAACAAAGAACAAACAGATAATAACACAGAACTTTTCAAGGAACTGAGATAAATCGGTAGCATAAATGAAACAAATTAGCATATATAAAAATGTTTTTTAAAGTTGATTAGGTAATTTGGGGAAGTATTTGAATTTCTTCCAACTTCTTATTTATCTCTCTTCTATTTCTTTCTGTCTGCCTTTGTCTCTGTCTCTCTCTATGTGTGTGTATGTATATATATATATATATATATACATATATAGAGAGAGTTTCTCATATAAAAGAAACTATGTGATGCGATATTTGAGCTTATTTCTGCCTTATTTCACTTAACATTATGTTCTCAAGTTGCAATTATTTACCTGTGAATGCCTCAAGTTTATCTTCATATATAGAAATGTAGAGCTTCATTGTACATAAATACTGCATTGTCCTTAACCATTGATCTGTTAAGCCTATACACGTTTCCAAGATATAACTATTATAAATTGTGCTTCAATAAATATAGGTATATATGTATCACTATAGTATGATGATTTTAACTCTTTTGAGAAGATGCCTAGAAGGGAGATCGGGTCCAATGGCATTTCTAGTTTTAGTTTTTTGAGGAGTCTCTATACTGATTTCCATGGTGATTGTAATAATTTACATTCCCACCAACCTTATAGTAGAGTTCTTTTTTTCCCCACAACCTAGGCAGCATTTGTTATTTTATTAGACTTTTTTTGATGACAGGCATTCTTTCTGGAGTAAGGTGGTATCTCAGTGTACTTTTAATTTTCATTTCTTTCCTCCAGTATGTTTTTATTCTCCCTGTTTCAAAACTATAAATATTTGTTGATGTCTTTTCCATGTGAGTTCAACCTAATTCTGTTATTCTTTTTTATTGGGAAAGACTGTATTCATCAAATGAATGGTCATAAATCAAGTGTTAAAGCCACATAAATCCAATATAGCAAAGAGCCACACTACCAACCTATCAATGAGTGATTCAGCCCCAAAGACCAATTATCTTGCCACCTGTCCCATGTGAGCCACACCTAGTGCCAATCTGACATGCTGAGTTTTCTAGAAGCAGTAAAATAGAGTTTAGAGTACAAGATATATATTTTAGGGATCAATCCCTGTGAAAAGAAACACGATTAAGTAGAAGTAGTCAAAGTGTAATGTAAGTGTGATAAAGCTTTAGCCAACCTAGCAAGGAGCTCAGAAACATACCCTTCACAGTTACCTCAAGGCTGGCTGAAATGGTGATCTCTTTTAAACCCATCACCCCCCACCAGCTTTACTCAGCCACCAGATTATGGTAGCCTCCGAAAGATATTAGCATACATCTCCTCAACTCTGGTGGATGTCATCTCATGTGAACAGCTCATCACATCTGAAGCATACTGCTGCATACCTAGCAGCAAGAATACTACCCAGTTTGCAGATAGCACTCAAATATTTAAATGAATGAATCCATGAATGAATCAATACATTTCTGCTCTTTTTAATCAAAAAGCACTGGATACTTTCTATGTGTATTAACTCATGTAATCTTTGTAACAAACCTTTTCATCATTTCATAAATAAGGAAAAGCTAAGTACCTGTTAGATGAACCAGAATTGGAGCTAAGATTTGTTTGTAAGATATTCTCATTTTCAGTGGCATGAGGATGCTGACAATTTCATAATTATTTAAGCTCTGTTAAGAATAGGTACTTTACCTTCAAGAATAAAGCCACTCTTCCATCTTTTCAAAGAACAGTCATATATGTATTTGACAATGAAGCAAGCCTTAGAAGCCCGAGGAAGATTCATTCATTAGTGAAGGCTTAATCTCAGTTGTAAGGCAATGTTAAAATAAGTGTGGTGGTACCTCGGTTCACAAACTCAATTCTTTCCACATTTCTGGTTGTAAACCAAATTGGACAAGAATCAAATCAGATTTCCCCATAAGGTCAATGTTGAACCTAATCACCATACAACATAATTTACATACTCCATAAAGCACATTTTCTGTTGCTGTAGGTTTTCTTTTCACTGTTCCTTAGTCTCCGATTAATACCTGCTGGTATTTTGATGAATGAAATGTGCTGGTGGACTTAAGCACGGCCCCTCAAAAAAGTAATTGCCCCAATTTCATCAGTACACTTTAATTACCAAGCTCAAGTTTCTATTGAGAAAACATTGATTTAAAGGTACTTAAAGACCTGGATTAAAGCTCTTAGTTTTCTTTTGTTTTCTGTGTTCTTAGAAGGATGAACTATACCAAGATGTTTCTCTTCCTGGACAGAGGAACTAGGCCATAATTGGCCTTATCCAGGTTTCCTGAATGTGCAGCCAGCCCTGGATCATCATCTTTACTCTTGGGACCAGAATCCTATGTGCTTTTTAAAGTGTATAGAGCATGTTATGTAGTACAATATTGATTTTTAATGTTGGCTCACAGCTGAGATTAAAACTTGACTGATGATTGAATGAATATTTTGAATCTAAAAGCAATAGCTAAGCATCTGAATCCTTGAACTTCAGTAGTAAGATAGGACACATAATAGAAAAGTGTAAGAAGCTAAGCTTTAAAAACATGCATTTTCTGTCTATTGTCTCTTTCCTACACTGTAAAAAGACCCATCATCTCTATGGCTCCATACTTAAGGAATAAGAAAACAGATGGAATCTTGTAAGTGTAACTAATTAAGGATTGCAAGTACTCACCATATTCCTTATGATTCTCATGTTTTTATTTGAAAGGTATAGTTTTCCATCTCACCAGTGTTGGATAGAGATCATTACCTAAGTATCTGAAAACTAAATTTATTATCAGCACCATCCCATCATCATCATCATCATCATCATGTATCATTATGAAACATGATCTTACTTCTACATGAATATCTTCTAAAGCCTGTTTTATTTGGGACACCTAAAACACTTTGTAGTTGTTCACTCTGACAGTTAACTGCTACCATCCATTCAAAATGGAGGGATAATATGCTGTTTTAGTGTTGCATACACTTCCTTTCCTTAATTCTGACTGTGAAGAAATATGTATGTGTATGGGTATATAACATTTTGGTTTCCCGACATTCTTGTTCCAGTCCCAGCCAATCTAGTTGTCATTCATCTTAGTCACTTTCTTCATGGCTAAGGCACCATACCTGAAATGTGCAACTTAAAGGAGGAAAGGTTAGTTTTGGCTCATGTTTCAGTCCATGATCTGTTGGCTCCAAGGAATAAAAGCATGGGAGAGAGGCAAGGTGAAGGAAAAGTTGCTCACATTTTGGCAACCAGGAAACAGAGAGGGAAGAGAAGAGCCAGGGAAGGAGATACACCCTTCCAAGTCATGGACCAAGTGCCCTGTCTTTTGGACTAGACCCCACTTCCTAACTGTAAGTCAACTACACTGCTCCCATCATTCAATCACCTTCCAAAACCACCTTGAGCACAAAAGGCTTTTGAGGGACATCCAGGTATAAATCATAACTCCTTTATTTGAAAATCTATCATAAATATTATTATATGTATAAATATATACATGTATACATTTTGTACATGGACCACAGCCTTAGTCTCCTAAATTGTCTCTCTGGTCACTTTATGTCATTACTCTTGCTGCCTACAATTGTTTTTTCTCCAATAGCAGCTTACATGACCCTTTATAAGTGTAAAGTAGATTGTGTCACTATCCTGCTGCAACCACATCTGGTCACATTCAAAATAAAACCTACAGTCTTTACCATGTCCCAAGAGACCCTACATAATCTGTGCCCTTCTGCCCTTTAACCCTCATCTCCTTTCACTTTTCCTTTCTCACCCTGCTCCAGTCATAATGGATGAAATGAGATAAGGAGAGTACTAGAGAATGCATGTTGGTATTTTTTTCTGTAGTTTTGCCTGGCTAGAGCTCAGAACCGGAGGCAATGGAGTATTAAGTAAATTAATAATAATGAAATGTTGCAATTCTTCAGTACCAGTCATTTTTTTCTAAATGCTTTTGCATGTTTTGACTTATTTAAACTTACCCAACAAATGGATATTATTTAATTCTCATTTTATAGGAAAGGACACCAGAGTACAAAAATGGTAGGTAAGTCTCTGAAGTGCAGAGACCAAGAGTTGAATCCAGGTTTTCTTATTTCCAAGTTAATTCTTTCAGAGCCAACTTCAGCTATTTCTTAGATTCGGAGGGTTCGGAGTTACCTAAGGCCCCTTTCAGTGCTTGCTAAGAGGTGGCTAAAATATTCCTTTACACCAGTGGTGGCGACTCTATGGCATACACACTTCAGCAAGCTATTTATTTTCACTGAGACCTTTGAAAGTTTCACCATCACTGCTTTAGACTCTTGATCCCAATGCTGTATCCAGCCCTGATAAACAGAAGAATGTGACTTTTCAAGGTAAGAGTGTTTTGGAAGAAAGAGAATTTGTACTAGTGAGGAATTATTGAAAGGGACAGGGGGCATTTTCTTTCTTTTGCCATGGGGTAAAGTGCTTGTCTCAAATTCAAGCCAAATGAGACTGAGATGCTAGTATGTCCAAATATACCGGTTGTGCTGGGCTCCTGAAGGGCAGAGATTATGTGCATCTGCATTTACGGTTCTTAGCACAGTGCTGGCACAGGCTAAGCGTCCAGTCCATGAGTGAGTGAAGCACAGCTGGCCTAGAGTATTTGCATGCACAGTGCTTCCCTCAACTGTCTAGGGAACGCCTAGGAAATTAAATGGATGACTTGGGCCTTCAGTTGCTTAGTGTCTAAGCAGGGTATGGAAAGCAGAGAGAAACTGCAACAATGCACAGACAAGTACAAAAAGACAGAGAAAAATCCAATTGCCATGTTTGACAATTAGCAAGGATAGCTTTAAAAATCCACAGTTATTGAGTAGATGCCAATATAAGATACATAGGGATTATGTGGTAGTATGATTCATTCCCTAAAAGCCTCATATTCAGAGCTGTGACCTGGTCAGTAGGGGTGAGTCGCTGGGGGAATGATTTGGAAGAGTGTATTCTTATCTCTGGGTTCTCCCTGTTCTCTCTGATTCTTGGTCACCATAGGGAGAACAACTTTCTTTCACCATGTAATACTTCCATGCTTTTATTTATTTATTTGTTTGTTTTCCCTTGGAGCCAGCCAACTATGGGGAAGCTCTGCAGAAACTGAGAGTCAAAATAAACATTTTGTCCTTCACGTTGTTGCTGTAGGTAGGGTATTTTGTCCCAGTGATAGAAAATGAATAATGGAAAAAATTGGTACTAGGTGTAGGATGAGTGCTGGGACTGTACCTGATGAAATGACCCAGAAGTCTTGAGAACTGCTTTGCAGAAAGCATTTAGAAAGTTTTGGAGAGTAGGGTAGAGAAGCCCTTGACAGTGTTTTGATCAGTGGTTGATGAGCAATGCTGATCAGAACTTGAAAGACTAAAATGCAGATAGGAGTTAAGACAGTAAGGGTAGACTCAGTATGATTCAACTGGGAACAAGGACTGCATTAGCAGTTGGACTAGAGGCAATGGGTGTTATGTTATGGCTTAAAATTTGTATATATTTCTACATATTTTGTCCATGTCCTAGGACTTTCCAGGAGACTAACTTGCCATAGCCAGCAACCTAATCTAGCAGAAGAAATTTTGGGACAGCCCAGCACTCAGGCTGTGGCATAGGTGCTGCTGGCTACTTTTAGACAGATCTATAGCAATCAAGAGAAAATTGCAGAGCTGGATAATTCGAAATGTTTGTACAGGTAAAAGAAGATGCTTGAAAGTCTCTCAAAAATTACCAAAATGTCACCCATCCCAGGCTCCAAAATTAAAAGAAAATGTCATGGTTTCATTTGAGAAATATTTCAAGGACATCTGTTCATTTGGTGTCACCTAGGGTGGCATGCTTCTGAGTTTGGCCATCTAGACATGCAGAGACCATTGTAACCATGTTCCAAAGGGGCCCAGCTATTGTTTCAAGCAGTCAACCAACATTGGTGTCATTAACATGCTGGTGCTTTTTCAGGCATACAGAATATAGGAATTACAGTTTCTTGAAGACTTCTACTCCAATTTCAAAACAAGGCTTAGAGGCAGGACAAAAGTGTGTTACAGGTCACAGATGTTGCCAAGAGCCCATAAGAGGAATGAATTAGTGAAGCTGTAAGAGTGGAGCTAAGGGTGCAGTAAATATTCTAGGAAGTTAGAGATGCCAATAAAGTGGAATGTCTACCGAAGAAGGCCATAGGTGGTCAACAGTTCTGGACCAAGGAAGAAGCCATGTAGAATGCAATGAGTAAGGCCATATGGATGGGACTGGCCAAGCCACTGCAGGAGCTCACACCTCACCACAATCTGCTCTGGATGCTAGACATACAGCTACAGGATTTGATGTTTGCCATCTGGGTTTTGGTCTTCCTTTCATCCAAATTCTGTCTATTCCTCTATTCCTCCCTTTTAGAGTGGGAATGTTTTACCCTGTGTCATTGTGCATTGCATTGAAAGTGATTAACTTTCTTTCTTATTTTTATAAGGACCCACAAGTAAGAGTTTGCCTTGAGTCTTGGAGGAAGCTTTGAACTTGGACTTTTCAACAATGCTGGAGCTGTTAAGACTTTAATGGATCTTAGAGATGGACTAGATACCTTTTACATTATAAGATATATATGAGCCTTTTGGGTCCCAGGAGCAGAATATTATGGTTTAGATGTAAAATATCTCCCAAAAGACCAAAAGTTCACTGGGCAATGAATTTGGAAAGGTGTATTTTTTTTTCTTGCCTCCTCCCTCTTTCTCTGTCTCCTACATGACATGTGGCAAACAGCTTTCCTCCACCATGCTGTTCTGCCTTGCTCTTTTCACCTTGGAGCCAGCCTACTATGCCACAACTGTGAGCTGAAATAAACCTCTCCTTTAAGTTTTGAATGTTTTATATTTTGTCCCAGCTACAGAAAAGTAACAACCATGGATTTATGGCCATGGTGCAGTCAGACAGGCCAGAGAGACTCAGTCACTTTGATTTTCTGGTGTCTTTCTTCCAATTTCCATGATTGACTGGTATCCAAAGACTTGGAAGCATTATTACTAGAGAAAATTATGATAATGAAACTTTCTGGGAAGTAATGGCTATATCTTACGGGTGCATCTGATTCCACGATGTCTATGCTCATCAATTTTAGTGCCAGATTCTCTTGAGAAATTGTAAACAGATTTAGGAAGGCTGGCAGCTATAGCCACTGCAGCAGAAAGTGGAGGCAGCAAAATAGAATAGGAGAGGGATATATTTTAAACAACAGCCATAGCCAAGAGGGTTAGAGAAAGGCCTCTTTATAAATAAGTGGTTTTCTAGTGTAGGTTACAGGCTTTGAGATAACTAGGGTATTCAAGCCACTCTGTCTGACTGTGAATTCTGGTTCTGATTAGTAACAGTGTTTTCTTTTTTGTTTTTTAATACCAGGCAAGCGCTTGGGCCACTGAGCTAAATCCCCAGACTAGTAACAGTGTTTAACTTATTAATTCTGGCCCTTGAATATGGTATGTTAATTAACCCTTTTATGACTCCATTTTGTCATCCATAAAATGGAACTAATAATAGTGCTTAAATCATGAGATTGTTATGAATGTTAAATGAAACAATGTGTGTAATGTGCTTAGCATGAACCTATTTAACAAATATTTACCATGATTGTTATATCCCACCAATATTTTTCACACTGTGCTTACAGTCTATAAATAGATAATAGAGACCATTTAAGTAGTGATGACCTGAATATTTCATTAATGGGAAAGCAATGAGCAAAAAATGAACACTGAATGTTACAAACATAAATAACGTTTCCTTATTTATGTATGTGCATGTATTATGGTTTGTGTCTGGATGTACTCCTAAAGCCTCATGCAGTCATGGGGGGTGGCTTTTCAGAGGTGGCTCAATATAGAGTTTGTGATAGATTCAAAGAGGCAGCTGAATCTACAGTTTGTGATTGATACATTGTAAAGGTTGTGGTTGTTACACATGCCCTAGGGTTGGTAAATTGCATACTGTATAAGAGACAGAAAAAGGCTTTTCCCTTTCTTCTCTCGTTGCTTTGCAAACTTTCACCACCGTGAACTGTTGACCCTATGCCATATCACCTTTCCTTGGAGCCAGCCAATTATGGACTGAAACCTCTGCAAACTGTGCACTATAAAACCTTTCCTCCTTAACTTTAGGTGTGGCACATTTTGTCTGAGCAATGAAAGAAAAATAACTAAGATAGCATGGAGATATATTCCAGTAAATACACGTGATACATGCATGGACATGCATGCATGGCTACACATGAAAATATGTATTTATACATGCATTTATATAAATAATCACAAACTTATATATAATGCACACATTCACAGCATATACACAGGTACTTATACTCTTAGACACTAATCCATAGTTGCCTAAGTGCTTATACAAATGAAGAAAAGAATAACACAGAAGCATATGGATCCATATACACATGTACACACGAACATGTGTATATACATATATAAACATGCAGTGAACTGATACAACACACATATATACATATATACACATAAATACAAAAATGCAAATACACTTATGAAAGCATATACATCTGTTACATACATGTATTCACAGATGCACAGACATACATTAGCATACAAGGGGTGATTGCAAACTATGGCAAATATTTAAATTTAAATAATTTTATTATAGTCAATGAGACATTGCTGTTAATCTCCCTCAGGGTACTCTCCCTCACTTTAAATGGAATTATCCCACCATTCTTACCACTTTTAGAAGCAATTCGGCAAATTCTCATTGCTGAGTGTCTTTATGCAGTGTGATAAAAAAAATACAGTAAATGCTACCGCTGAGCGCCATCCAGTGGAAAGGTAGGCTTGTAAAAATAGTACAGTGTGCATCCCCCTAACTAATCCACTGGACCTGGAACTCTGTGATTCTGGTTCTTCCCAAAAGTTAAAATGATAATGACAGGTAAATGTTTTTAATCAATTCCAGACATTGAGGCAGCCACAGCAGCATAACTAAAGACATTCACAAGAGAAGATTTTCAGAAATGCTTTAGAAAGTAGCAAGATTGATGGGATAAGTTTATTTAAATTGACAGAGTATTCTGAGAAGAATTAATGCTTTTACTGTAAAAATAATTTTTAAAATCATAAGTAGCCACTGAGTTTTAATCATGCCTCATACATATGCATATATAATAACATACACATGGACAAATTCTCGCAAGATGAAAGAATTTGGGACTGTACTGGTACACGGTTCACTTTGCTTCTTTATCTTCCAGAAAGTAGACCCTGTGCAGGATTCTGAGAATTTGAAGAACAAAGGCCACTGCTTTCAGGAGCTTTAGAGTAACCCCATCATCATTCTGCCAATTCCAAGCTTGTTACCTTCAAGTTTGTGGGAGAGAGAGTTATCTGTCCTGCCAAACTCTAGTTTCCTTTCCATGGCATGAAGTAGGTACTGGGACACGACTGTCCAGCCAGGGACTTTAATTTCCAGACTTTGCAATAGTTTGAGGGAGTCATGTGACTACACCTTGCCAGTGGCTAATGGGCAAAGAGATACATGTCACTTCCAGATTAGTCATGTACGTTCTCTCCATCTTATTTTTCTTTTTGACTGGTTTGATACAAAGCTTCATAGTATCCTGGGAAACCATCTGTTGAAGATGATGAAGCCATACGGTAGATGAAGACTAACTCCCCCTCCTACAGTTTAGAAGAAAGCTGCCTGCCCAACAGGAACATCCAGTTAAGCTTTTAAATGAGTGAGAAATTTCTACTGCGCTATATATTTGGGTCAGTTTGATCAAGGTGTTAGCCCAACTATTACAATTGTCCTGTGTGAGACCCATCTTTCTGGATTTTTAACTTGGACCAGAACATTCTCTAAGCTTGATCATGGATTTCAAAGTGATATGAAGCTATTTATGGATTATGGCCATTAGTCCCCACACTCTGCATGTGTGCTGCAGATTTTCAATAAATGAAAAAAAGAAACAGCTGAATCACTATTGACCTCGAGATAACTTAGGCAGTGCCACACATATAAAGATTATTTATTTAGTTTAATAAATGACTATACAACATGTGCTCTGCTAAATACTGTTATAACTACATTATACGTATTAACTCATTCAATTTTTTAATAATCCTATGAATTAGGCTTTATTATTACTTCCACTTTATATATGAAGAAGCTGTACAATAGAAATATTAAACAGTTTGCCCCAGGTCACAGAGCTAATAAGTAGCAAAGTCCAGAAGAAAACACAAGCCATTTGCCACCAGAGCCTGCATTCATCCATGCTAGGTTACCTTCCATTAGTAGATGAGCTGGGGCTTCTTCCTTACATCGGATAAGAAGCAGATCTGATTCTTTCCATTGACCTCAAGATGACCAGGGCTTTACCTCCCATACAAAACAGCCTCCAGTATCCAAATTCTTCCTGAGTAAGGGAGCAGGGGACTGCTACTGGCCGCTTCTGTGTATCATTTTGAGCGTGCATAAAGGTGCATGTGTGTGCACACATGACAAAGTCAACAAGCCCTGTAGAGCT
This sequence comes from Hydrochoerus hydrochaeris, assembly GCA_004027455.1. Taxonomy (NCBI): domain Eukaryota; kingdom Metazoa; phylum Chordata; class Mammalia; order Rodentia; family Hydrochaeridae; genus Hydrochoerus; species Hydrochoerus hydrochaeris. Next base: position 46,839 of record PVLA01005623.1, read on the forward strand.
GCTTTGCCTGTGAGAATTAATAGGATCACAGCACACAGTGGTATGATTGCAAATAGAAAGACTGCTCTGTTCAAACAAATCTGTTTCTTGCTTCATGCCAAGAGCTAGAGTGGGTAAACTTGCATTCAAATTGGCCTTGGTGCATTGAGCTTTGCTTCCTATGTTACAAACCCTCAGCTATGGCCAGATCTTGTTAGTCCATCGTCCCAGTCTGACAAGGGGTCCATCTATCTGTGGGTGAGAGGAGTGGGAGAGATAAATATCCCACCATCATCAGTCATTGCTTTTCTCCTATGGGTTTAATTTGGGTTGTTAATGTTCGTATAGCCCCTTGTGTCTTCCTTCCTTTGAAGTTCCTATGGAAATTCTGTAACTATTTTCTCTCCCACTTTTTTATTCCTAAGGGTGGAACTGATCACTATCCCTACTAGTGATCCCATTATTTAAGGATTCCCTCTCCCATCTCTGTCTCCTTCATTTCTTTAAATATATCTAGAAGATGAGATTTTTACATATTTATATTCCAGATATAAAGTCACAGGAACCTGGAATATCAGCATTTCTGGGCCCTTAGTAATGTCTTCTAAGTTCTTTATTACACAAATGAGAAGACTGAGGCCCACAGGAGGGTGACTAGCTACAAGGATGAATGTCTAGAAGTGGAAGGGAGTGAAGCTATTATCTGACTTCTCTGCTGAAGGCAGGGCTATTACACCAGGTAGCTGTATCTGCCTGAATAAGATCTAAGTGCTTGTAGGTGAGCTGCTTAAGCAACACAGTTGGCAGAAACCAGACTAATATTACAGGGGCTACATGATTTAGTGAGTGTGCTGTGCTCATGGGGAAAAGTGTTAATTTAGCAGTAAAATGTAGAAACAATAATAGACAATGAACATAGAATTCCTCTACTCTGCATCAACCACTGTGTTATGTTCTTATGTGCTTGAGTTTTGAGGTAACTACTGATTAATTATCAGAGCTACATTTTTTCATTTGAGCCTTCTATAATGTCCTAATGTTAGCTTTACTATCTTATGTTATGGATGAATATGCTGAGGCAAAGGTGTATTAAATAAGTTGCTCAAGGTCATAAAATAATTAATGGAGTTCCAGGAGTCATGCCTAGCTTGGTTGGATTTCACAGTACATGTGTTAAATGTACACACTGCTTGACCATGATATGAGCATTTCAGAGGATCCCAGAAGTTTGCCTAGCTTTGCTCCTTGATGAGTCTGATTGCTGTTTGCCAGTTTTCTTTGGGAGATTCAGTAGGTAACATCTAAGAACCATTCCTTAAGTAGTAACCAGGTTTTACCAGAGATGCCATGAAAGAGTTTGCCCTAACACCTTCACATTAAACTACTGGACATTTCGTGGGCTTGGTTTTGGAGGAACCATTGCAACTCAAAAGGGCAACTCAAAAGTTGTCAGCTGGGCATGGTGGCACACACCTGTAATCATAGTATTTGGGAGTCTGAGTGAGCAGGGTTGCAATGAATTCAAGATTAGATTGAACTACATAGTTATATCTTGTCTCCTCAAATCAGACAAGCAGTTGTCTTGAAGTTTCATTTTATTTATTCCATGGAAAGAGAGAGAGAGGAAAGCAGAGAGGGAGAGGGAGGGGGAGGGAGATAAGCAAGGGAAGGAGAGGTAGAATGAATGAGAAGATGGCTTGGATCATTAATGGTGCAACCTGCAACATGTATGGGGAATGGGTAGAGGCAAGGGAAGGAGAGAAGAGTAGAGCTTTTCATGCTGGAATGAAGCTCCAGCTGCTAAAGCATGTATTCCTGTCAATACTATTTAGGATTCAACCCTTTCTATATTTCTTTTTACAAGGAGTGGAGAAGAGAGATGAGCAGTAAGTTTATGTCTCCTCCAAGCATAGTTCTGAATGAAGCCATGTATGTTGGGACTCAGAGAACCAGGCAAAATCCAGTATTAATAGCTAATGCTTATATAACACTTGGTATATGTCAGGCTGTATTTTAAGTGCCTTGCATTTTAATTATTTTACTTAATCATCACAACTGCCTTCAGAGGTAGGTACATTTTTTATTATCACCAGCATATTACACATTTGGAAACAGAGGCACAGAGAGATAAAGTAACCTTTTCAGAATTTTGTAGCAAGGAATTGGAGAACTGCTGAATTTTGATCAGTTCGACTTTAGGGTATGTGTACATAATCACTGTACCGTCCCATATCAGGGAGACATCAGGTGGCAAAATGTGATCCTAAGTTAAAAGAGGGAAAGTTTGTTTCAGCTCACAGTTTGTAGAAGTTTCAGTCCATAATCATCTGGCTCCAAGAGGGGCATCAAAGAGGAGATACAGTTCATGGCAAAGCAGAGCAGGCAAAAGACAACCAAGAGTGAAGTAGCAAGCAACAAATAGCAAGTGATGGCAGCAGTTCTCTTTCTGTACTTTATATTCTTTCTAGCCTACCCACACGTAGGGTGGGTAGCATTCATATACAGGATAGCACACCCTTAATTCTAGCATTGCATCATTAACCCCAGCATCACACACCCTAGATCCAGTCACCTCCAAAAATCCCTACCTATGACCACATGAGGTTTTGGGGGAACATCTAGATACAAGCCATAATATGCTGTATGTTAAGAATAAGAATAGCCAGCATCAGGAAATAAATACTCTGGGTTTATGACCTTTTTCCTGCAAAGTGTAAAATCGAGCCATTTTCTTTAGTCAGCTGGTTCTGTTTATGTTAGTTCTTTTGTGGAACAAATCAGCCTTTTTTTCAAGCTAACAAAGGCAAAAAACCCTGTTGTGTGATATCTCTAGAGAAAAGATATATTTACCAGTAGTGTAGTCAAATTATCTGAATCAATTCCAAGATAACTTTTTCTGTAGAACTATATGATTCTATAAGTTAAGATAGGGAATTCAATGTATTTATACCAATTGCTATAACAAATTTAAGTTTAAATATCAGAGACCCTTTCCACAGTGCCAATTATCAGGTAACCTTGCAGTGAGTCCCCAGTCTCCTGCCTGGATTTACAGTGCACAGCAAGAAAGAAAAAGAGCAAGAGACAATAATTTCAATAAAATAGGACTCTGGGTTGATCAGCATTCTCTGGGAATAAAGACCAAGAATTTCCAGCTAGCCACTATTTTATTAGCCAGGGTAGTTGGAAGGGTGGGGAGCTCTTCCTGAAACAGTGTAGAAGTAGTGGTTGAGTGGGAAAGTTTAACATCATAAAAAAAACAAGTTAATATTAATCCCCACACCTGGGTACTAGTTTTCCCTGTACTGTCCTCAGGAGACCTCATCCTGCTCTGTGAGAGTCACAGCCTCACTGACCATGAAGATCTCACCAGTGACCAAGAGAAAGCAGGATTTCCACATTCCAAAACCAGCCCACAGGGCAGGGAAAGAGGGTCTTGGACAGATTCTATGCCAATGTATAATTTGTGGTCCCCAATACCAAGAGAAAGCAGGATTTCCACATTCCAAAACCAGCCCACAGGGCAGGGAAAGAGGGTCTTGGACAGATTCTATGCCAATGTATAATTCGTGGTCCCCAATACCTAAGAACTTCACAGACTGAAATCACTGTTTCACTGCGAAGAAGAAGCAGGTGGCAAGAAAAATTTGGTATTTGTTGCCCTACATTCAGAAAAAACACAAGTGGTTTTAAATATTACAAATCTGTTATTTATAGACGCCACCAAACTCTCACTCATTCTTGATTTAGAAGGCTGATCAAAATTAAATAAATAAATAGCAGTGGTTTCTGCTTAAATAAGGTCTTTCAGTTTCCATGGTATCCAATCTGTTAGCACCAATATGCTCACCAGGATCTGTGCTCAACCTTTAGGATAGCGAAGTTTGCTTTTAAGGTTTATAGGGCATATCACATCCCAGTGGATTTATTATTCCAGAGGAAAGAGACGATTCGTGGAAGCTAACTCCCTGGGCTCAGTGGTTAGTTCTACATGACTCTGTGGGTAAATGGAACTGGTACAGGTAAAGTATTCATGGGTAGTGCTTAGTCTCTAGCTTTTCTAGCTACATTGTTCTAAAGCAGTCACTGCAAGTAACACTCAGGTTGACCCTAACAATCACCAAAGAAAACCATTGTCATATAGGGCACATGGAATCAACCAGAGTTTGTGTAATATTAAAATCTTCAGTTTGTACTCTAAGAAGCATAGCTGTAAACTCATGAGAACATTTTCATGTAGAAATGAATGCACACTGAATTATCACCATGAACTGACAGATGACCAAACAATATCTTTGTAGGCTTTCCTTCAAATGAGAAGAAATTATGATTCAACCAACATGCAGTTTTCAAAGATACTAAAAAAGTGGTAGATGTGGATCTGTTTAATTATACATGACTATGTGAAGTAAAGAATTATAATAAATTTAATAGGAACAATGCCCTTCATTCTTCCCTGGATATATTGCTTAATATTTTATGTATATATGCAAGTCTGACATGTTAGTAATACCTCCAGATTCATAATGTGCTGGAGTCCAGCTGTGGCAGGGCAGAGGGTTCCCAAAGGTGGACAGGGAGTCGGCTAGTGAGAGACAGAAGACACTGCACACCAGTCTGTGAGTGAATCTGAATCCCCCTTTATTTTTTTAGAAGCTGGAATATATATTTGCTAACCTTGGCAGCAACCCCCAGCCCCAAGCAGGAAGCGCCCCAGGCTTAGAGCCAGGCAGGGACAATCCTAAACAATAGGTTTTAATTAACTCTTTTCACCTTTGTAACATCTCAATCTTGTTACTTAGTTAGCTTGGGAAATGTAAGCCAATGCACCTGGATGCCTGCAGGAGGGAGAGATGTGTGAGGCTATTGTGCCGCTCCCTACATTGTTTCCCTTATCACTTATGTGAGTATGGCAGTCCCTTTGAGAACAGCGCCTGTCTTAGGTCAAGGACTCTTCATATGAACCCAACCAGGCCTTACCCATCATGGGCCTGCAGGACAGCAATTGGTCCTGTGCCTGTCTTAGGCGGCTGGTGGCGTAACATATGTGTCCTAGTTGCCCATCTTT